>CAUYLG010077041.1:0-26202 GCA_963573385.1 Cacajao melanocephalus | reverse complement strand
TGTGGCTCCTCCGCCGGGAATCTCCTAGTCTGTGGGCAACAAAAATTCGTCTGAAAGTGCGGCGTCCACTCGCTCTCTGCGCTTTCACTGGGAGCTACAATCCTGAGCTGTTGTTAATCGGCCATCTTGGATCTCTCCTCGGAAAAGGTTGTTTTTATGTTCTTCACCAGAAAAATACAATTAAAACATACCAAAGCCATGACTGATTATTAATTTAAGTAAAATTATGACCCAGGGATGATGCATTGCTCAATTGCATTTTAGGAAATCTCTTCACATATCTACTGTTATTATGATAATTATACCTGAGTATGAACAATTCTTATTTATACTGCAGAATGTTTCCAATTTGAGAACTGCAATAAAATAAGATGAATTGTTTTTCTGCATTTAGATATAAAGTTTATATTACTGATTGATCGCAATAAGGAGGTTACCAAATCTAGGTGTTGATGTTCTTTCTGTTTTATTGAAAGTAATTCCTTTATGAATTTAATCTCCTGGGATATGCTGTCCTTGTGTTTGTTTGTGCATATATATATATACATTCATCACATGTAGAGAATATATAGACTTATTTGTGTTTACCTATAAATGCATATGTATACAGAGACCAAAATATTTTTTCAATGGTAGTAATAAGGTACTGTCAATTGGATACTAACAACACATTTAGGGGGAAAAAAGCATAAAATGGTTCAAGGATGAGTTGAGTTGGTATGTCACAGTAAGCTAAAAAAAAAAAAAAGAATTTGCTGCTGCATGATTGCTGTAGTCAGTGTCAGCCATAGAGACAGAGATAAGGAAATGCTCTATGAGAGAATGCCTCACACAGAGGACCTTAGTTTCTCTCATGTGTTAAGGGAAGCTAACCTCTTATAAATTTACATATAGACTCATCAGACATTGCAAATGATTTGACTGATTGGTTAGTAACCTGGAAGTATCAATATTGGACAATTTAGGATAAGGAGGTCTGGGTTAAAGGGATGTGGCTAAACTTACAGGTATAGGCACAGGGGCAAAATGTGATGACTTTTATATTGCATGTTCACATTCACCAGTGGACAGTCATCATGCAAAAAACACTAAACCATTAGTAGGCAAAAAGGCCCAGCCAGTGAATATCAGTCATCCCCTGTCACTGGCTAACCCAGTTCTGATCCTTTGGGTGCATGCACAGAGTAACCATGATGGCAGAAGTGGAAGCTATGCATAAATTCAACAGCATTATCCCCCACTCATCAAAACTGACCTTGTTATTGCTGCTTCTTCATGTCCAGACTTCCTACTGAACCTCCAATATGGCACCACACCTCCAAAAGATTAATTAGCCTCTTGATTGTGAGTTGATTAACTTGACCCTTTCCACCCTGAAAGGAGCAGAAATTTCTCTTGACTGAAATTGACACATATTCCAGATATGAGTTTGCTTCTTGCCTGCAGAGATTCTGCCAGCCCCACTATCTTAGGCCTTACAGACACGTATCCTGTATAACTCGGCACCAGACCAAGTGACACACTTCAGCAAAGCAGATGTAGCAGTGGACATAAAATCATGGGATCTACTTTTTATGTCACATGACACCCCTCTGGGAAGCTGCCAGGATAATAGAAGAGATGGAATGGCTTTTAGAGTAATCCTGAGGCAGAACTTAGGGATATCACCCAGAAAGGATGAGGTGTTATCCTTCAGGTGCAGTATGCTTCCCAAATCAACAAGCACAATATGATATTATGTCCCAATTTATTAAATGCAAAGTCTGAAAATCAAGTAAAGAAGTAGGGATGGTTTTGCTTACCTTCACTTGCCATATAAGGTGGCATATGGGTCAAAATCAAGCAAGGAAGTCAGGGTGGCTTTGCTATCCACTTACCCGTTGACCAACTTAGGCACAGTCTTGGACTCTGCAAGGTTAAAGGTCTTGGTTCCCAGAGAGGAAATACTTTTACTAGGGGAAATAGAAAGAGTTCCATAAACTTTAAACTATGATTGTCACCCATTCATTTCAAGCAAGACAGCAGGAGGGAAGGAAAAGTCTCCATCCCAGCAGGAGTGATTGACTCTTATCATCAGAAACAAGCAGGTTTGCAAGAAGTAGGTTCACAACGGTGGCAAGGAAGAGTATGTTGGCTCTCTTCCCCGTAATCCACTGGCTTGACTCTTGATACTCCCTTGCTCAATTTTGACAGAAAGTGGGCACATTCAGCAAACTCAGCCTAAAAGCATGATGGTGACCATCGGCCATGATCCCAACTGCCTCCCCACCCCCTGCCGCTGCCAACAAGGATGAGGGTCTGAATAACCCTAGTTCACAAGTTCATACATCAGTATTGGTACTCTCCAGATGTGGGAGGAATCTAAAACAAGTACTAGAGTTGGGAAATGATTAGGATCAATTGTAATCTACAGACCAGATGCAGAACTCTACCCATGTGAGTTTCCTCAGGAAAAGGACCAACTAGAACTCTGGAAGAGCTATTGCCACATGGAGGATCTTATCATGTGAAGCAAGTGATAGTCTGCATAGGAAGCTTACTTAACAGAAAGTCCCTTTTCTCTGCCATTCTGTGTTCTGAGTAGGCATGTGATGGGCTGAATGGTGGCCTCCTAAAAGATATGTCCATGTCCTGTCCTCCAGAACTGTGAATATTACTGTCATGGTCAATTTTATGTGTCAGCTTGGAAGGTGTTTTCGGATGAGATTTATATTTAAATCAATGGACTTAGTGTAAAGCAGAGTGCTCTCTGTAATACATGTGGGCTTAATCCAAATAGAGGAAGGTATGAATAGAACAAATGACTCATCTCTCCCAAGCAAGGGATAATTCTCCAGCAGCCTGCTTTCAGGGTTTATCTGTAACACGGGCTTTCCCTGCTCCTATAGTGGGCTGCCTTCAGACTGAAACTAGATTTTTGTCTTTCCTAGGTCACCAGCCTGCTGGCCCGCCCTACAGATTTTGAACTTGCCAGCTCCATTATCATATGGGCCAATTCCTTTTACAAATATCTTTGTATATAACAAATCCCTTTCTATATATAACACATCCTATTGCTTCTTTTTCTCTGGAAAACCAAATACAGCTGCATCATGTGGTAAAAGAATATCACCTTATATGACAAATGCTGTGATTTAAGTCAAGAATTTTAAGCAGAAGAGTTTAGCCTGGATTATCTGGGTGGGCTCTAAGTTCAATGGCAGGTATCCTAACAAGAGTGAGACAGAGGGAGATTTGACAGACAGAAGAGGAGGATGCAAGGTGACTACAGAGTGATACACCCACGAGTCAAGGAATGCTGACAGCCACCAGAAACTGGAAGAGGCAACAGAAGAACTGTGAGAGAAGAAATTTCTGTTGTTTCAAGCCCCCCTAAATTAAGCATTTGCAGAAATGTAGCTTATGTCAATAATGTAATCACATTATTTTTAGGCATATTTAATTATGAAATCCAGTACCTCTCTAGCAGAGACCGCACACTTACTGGGTCACTGGTTTGGGATACACTCTAATAACAGTAGCCACATTGCTGCTGAATCCACCATGCCCCTATGAAACACATGCTCACTCTCCTAGACTTCTTCCTCCACTACCATGACACAATGAATCCTCTGTCAAGGCTTCCACTGTCTCTACTTGAAAGTGGACATTTCTCAAGTCTACTCAAGTCCATTCCAAACGTTTAGGTCTCCAAAATGTAATAAACTCATGGGAACTAGTTTTTTCTCTCATGTATCAAATTGATGTAATTGAAGCTACCCTGCCTAGAACCACTTGCCAAAAATATTATAGTATGAGAACTTGACAAACTGAGACAACTTTATACTAACCTTAAGGTCGTTTTTACATTGTGGTCTCTGGACCAGTGGCATTAGCATCATGTGACAACTTGTTAGAGATGCAAAGGATCACGCACCACCGTGAAGCTGCTGGGTCGGAAACTCTGAGGTTGGGAGTCCAGCAAGTTGTGTTTCACCAAGCTCTCCAGGTAATTTTCTGATAATATTTTCTGATGATATTCTGGCTTAGGTGGTTATTGAATAGTTCTAACAAATTCACATTTGGATGACAACTTCTGCAGCTTCTTACAAAACAAACAATAACAAGAGAAAGTGCTTTTTCTTGGGTAGAGATAGCTGCAAACGGAAACAAGGAGCAAGAAGCACCAGAGATAAATGGTAAATAAGTAACTGCAATGTCCCTGTTTTAAATACTTGTTTTTAGTACAGGGAACTGATCTGTGTTACAGATTTGGCTAGAATTCATTTTCACATTCTACGTAGATACTGCTAAACGCCTGAGTATCTGTTCCTATTATACTCCTCTTAAACACCTCTTTCTCTAAATGTTTTAAAATTCAAAACCCAAGAAAAATAATTATGTTTATCATAGTAAAAATTATATACAAATATAGTCATTTGGACTTAAAGAGTTCTGCTTCAGATCTTAGTTCAATGACTCCACGAGCCTCCTAATCTCAGCCAAGCTACTTACTAAGAGCCAGTCCCTGGAAATATTAAAATGGGGTTAACAATATCTACTCATTAGGTTGCTGTGGTTCTGAAATAAAATCATGAATACAAATAATATGACATAATGTATGGCATATAATAAGCATGCAGTAAATATTATGTGTTATCTATTTTGTACATCAAAACAGCCTTTCTTTTTTTTTTTGGCACTATTTTTATTTCCTCTTAAAGACTAACTTTTTCTTCCTTGTTATTGCCAAATGCAGAGAATGTAAATATATGAGATTGCTGGGGAGACTTGGCAGTCTTTTCATATTTACTTGGTCTGTTAGATGCAAATCCAATTTAGGGATATCTCACTAAGAATATGATTTGTTATCTGAGTAAGTCTATGCCAACAGATCAGACCCGCTTAAAGTGCTTCTATTACAGCTGGATGTATTACGGTTTATTTACTTAATTTACCTTTGCTTTGCTTCTCAGTTTTGTCTCTTTGCTTGTTTGGCTTTGTGGTTGTGACTGTGGCTGTTGTGTGGTTTTTTTTTCTCATTATATGAGTATCAATTTGGATCCTTTTGTGAAACTTGGATCTATATAACTCTATATAGTAAGCCCAAGAACTTATTGAGTGATCAAAGTTAGAATATGAGCATGCTAGAAAAAGACAAATGAACAGATTAAAATATCAAAAATGTAGTCTATCATTAAGATATACAGAAATAATAGCAAAGAAGACAGTGAATATACATGTTAAAATACTGCAAAACAGACTGAAAAGTTACTCTTCATTAATGACACAGTAAGGGGAAATGGATTTGTAGCACAACATAGAAGCAGTGACTTAATTCCCTGGTAAGCTGACTTACTGAAATATTTTAGTGAATAAAATTAATTGAAAAAAGTTGTGCAGAAAGTAGAAGAGTTAAGATTTGAATTCAGTTCAACTTCATGGTACAGTCCCTGACTATATCCAGGGACATCACAGGATAACATTTTATGAGAGTTGAGATACCTTTGTAACTTGGAAACCTTTGAAAAATAAAGTAAGTTCATCTTTTTGACATCTTACCTTTATGTAAAAAATGAATGTAGAGAATTTGGCTTATATTAATTATAATTACAGATGTAAGTTATAAGACATGCAAATTTCATTTAAACCATCCTACTAGTGCAAAAACAGTCCAAATTGAACACATCATTGCCAAAATCTAATGCAGTTCATCTACACTCCTTTCTGAAGAAAGGGACATCACTCACTATTTCCCGCTCAAGTACCTTAAATCACTCTCTATCACCTGTAGAATGAACCATGAAGTCCAAGTACATTAATTTGGTTATCTAGTCCTTTCACAACCTTGCCGTCATCCATTCCTTCAATAAATACTTTCTAAATTCCTACTATGTGTCAGACACTAGTCTAATTAGGGAAACTGCAGCAATTTTTAAAAAAAGGAAAAATCTATGCCTTCCAGGAAATTACTTTCTAATCACCCTCCTTCCTCCAGAGATTGCCAGCTCCTGGAGTATCATACTAAATTTAATGTTTCTTTGTGTTTATCTACAGCTTCTAATATGGTTCTCCACACAGAGCGGGCCTTCAGTAGTTTATTTTTTAATAAATGAATTACATCAATTTTATAAAAGAATAGAATCTTGGAGCTAGAAAGAGTCTCAGATCTTTGTGCTACATGTCATTGTACAAAGGCTTCATTATAAAATATCTTTGGGAAATACGGCATAAGATTTCTCTTTTATTGGAGATTCGTAATGCACATTAACATATCAAAGAGTCTTAGGATTTCTACTATCAAGAAATTCTTAGAATTTCATAAATTCATTGTATCCCAGAACTATTTTAAGGGATAATGCCTACTAATATCCTTAAATTCCTTGGCATGTATTTTATTAAATATTGATATAGATGTGTTTTTTATTTAATTTTAAGACAAATATTTCCCATTAATAAGTCAGTGGAATTTTAAATGTAACACCTTGTCAAACTCCTTGGTAAATCTGAGATTTGTGTAAGAATGGTAATATGTTATTTAATGACTTTATAAATGAGAGGCAAACTGGATATCATCCCTTTTCTGCTTATATTATGAATAGTCTGCTTAAGACCATGCAAGAAAGTAGTCATGGGATCTCAGCTTACTCATTTATTCTTTGCTTCGACAGTTTGATCCACTTCTAGGCTATTCTCCTTAATATAGGAAGAACTCAGTCGTCTCTTTATGGAACCATGTTATGTGGGATTTCATCACCTCTGCAATGTAACCTTTAACTTATGATGGATCAAGTGCTTGTAAAGTGAAGCAGATTTAACATGTCTCAGATTACGAATGCAGAACTATAAATGTAAAACAGCCGAGTATGTAGGAACTTTATGTCATAATTAGAAACGGAGAGCAAAGTCTTTATAAACCTATTCTCAATTATCTACAATTCCTTCAAAGCAGCTATCTGGATCCAGGCTTGACAAAGCATTTTTCTAGCCAAACGATTGTCAATATACACCTGCACTGTTAAAAGATGGCGTCCCTAAATAGCCCATTTTCTTCTCCCTCTCCATTTGGTACACCAGATGTTTGGGTTTTTTATTTGTTGAAGAGTGCGTTGAGTTCCCATATGTCCTTTTAGAAAAAATCATAGCTTTTAAAAATAAAGCTCTCTTCCTAAATGGCAGTGGGCCATAGATAAAGACCAACATGTGTTGTAACTCAGAATGTCTGTTGCTGTGGTTACATTTTTATGATTTCGTTGTAAAATACTTAATATATATTGTTCTTAATTTTTCTTTTAACTTTAAAGGACAGGTGGGTTATTTCTATGCTCTTAATTTTGTTTAAAAAAAAGGGGGGGTACATGTGAAAATTGAAAAACGACTTTGGTCAATCAACTGGTCAGTGAGAAAGCTGAGATTCGAGCACCAAAATCTCTTATGGTCTTCTACATCCATCTGACTCCGCTCTAAGTGGAGTCTGAAACTGCTATACAAGTTTCTGCTCACTATACCTCCCATTTCCTATCCTCATCCATCTATTGCATCTGTATGTACAATTATGTTAAGCATGCTTACTTCACTCAATGAACTTACCTCCTTTTTGTCAACTGAAGACTTCCTCGTATGAGATATTTTTTGTTCCTGTTTCGACAGGTCCCCTCTTCAAAAAGTTTAGTTCCTTCCTCCAGGAGTAACATGGATGTTTAGGAAATGAAATTTATTTCATTTCCATATAGTTCCCTCATCAGGAAAAAAAAAAGAGAAAAAACAAACAAATGAGTAACTATTTCTAATTATGAAAAGCCTGGATAAGAAACATCTATTTATAATTCAAGGAATAAAACCTGCACATACCGACAGATAAATTATGATCTCTAGTATCTAACTATTACAAGTTTGTGTGTGCCCATGCTAAACACCAAAGCTGAAGTTAACCATTAATAGTTTTGTCATCATGGAACTGCTGCTCCTATTACATGTAAGCACTTCAACTCCCAACTATTTTGTTACTCTGACTCCAAGACTTCAAATGCTACCCATAGAAAAACAGCCTGGTGAGGGCCGGGCCTGGTGGCTCACGCCTGTAATCCCAGCACTTTGGGAGGCCGAGGCGGGTGGATCATGAGGTCAAAAGATCGAGACCATCCTGGTCAACATGGTGAAACTCCGTCTCTACTAAAAATACAAAAAATTAGCTGGGCATGGTGGCATGTGCCTGTAGTCCCAGCTACTCGGGAGGCTGAGGCAGGAGAATTGCTTGAACCCTTGAGGCAGAGGTGCAGTGAGCTGAGATCGTGCCACTGCACTCCAGCCTGGGTAACAAGAGGGAAACTCCATCTCAAAAAAAATAAATAAATAAAAAGAAAAATAAAAAGAAAAACAGCCTGGTGAATGGCAAGTGTGACACCATCTTGAAGTGAAACCACCATGATGACCAATGTTTGACTCCTGCATACCAAGGAGTTCCCACAGCATTGATCACTCCTTCTAAGGATACTTGTCCAATCCCCAGTGGTCACTAGTTTTACAAGAAAGTTTGAGGCATGACCAACTGCACATACTTTACCAAAATAGCTTGCTATCTTAAGGATATTTTCTGGAGGGTGTGTGTGGGGATCCACCGTCTCATGGCTACCTGTGACATCAATTCTATTGATAAGTTCCTATTAAATGTCTCTTTCTGAGAAACTGGATTTGCCAGCCTCTTTCTTTGGCCTCTCAGCTCCCTTGGCCTTTGGGGTAGGTTTTCATATACCTGCTCACTGCAGAACGCTACTGCCATTGATACCATGTAAACGTCAATGTAATAAGAAGAACATAGCTCTATTTCATCTAAACTTCGTGATATTTCATCTTTATCTCACCTAGAGCTTTTATCTAAAATTAGAACTATTAACTCATAGCTCTCCTCTTATGCAGTTATGCAATTTCCTAGAAACACAGTTCAAATAGCAAAACGCATCTTTTCACTGGTCTCAAAATAACTAACATTGTGCTTTGCATATGGTTATAGTTTAATAGTTAATTGTTAGAAAATGAGGGTGTCCACTTTTAACATCTTCCATGTTTTAAAATTAATATTTTGATGTACCAGCTAATGCAATTAGAAAATGGAAAGAAAAATGGGAAGGTAGAGGCAAAATTATTATTATGATTATTATTCAGATAATTTTATGGACTTAAAACACACAAGTGAGGCATCTGAAAAACTTTAAGAAATAAACAGAAAATCTAACAAGGTTAATAAAAAGTTTATTTGAAAACTCACTAGTCTTCCTATAAGAAACCAACAGTTAGAAGTAAAGAGATTCCATTTATAATGGCCACAATAGTATAAAGTACCTTGACATAAATTTAAGAAAATATGTAACTTTTATATGAATAAACTGTAATTTTACTGAAAAGTTCAAATTTTTAAAATTTGAATAAATAACTATCTCATTTTAGAAAGTACGACTAGATTATGATACACATGATTCTCCCTAAATTAATCTACATTTGTAATTAAAAAGTTATTAGAAATAAAAACATGGTTATTTTGATGGTAGTTTAGCTATATATTTTTTTTCTTTGAGTCAGGATCTCACTCTGTCACCCAGACTGAAGTGCAGTGGCACGATCTCGGTTCACTGCAACCTCCGCCTCCTGGGTTCAAGCGATTCTCCTGCCTCAGCTTCCCAAGTAGCTGGGATTACAGACGGGTGCCACTACTGCCCAGCCAATTTTTGTATTTTTAGTAGAGATGGGTTTCACCATCTTGGCCAGTCTGGTCTGGAACTCCTGACTTATGATCCATCCGCATCGACCTCCCAAAGTGCTGGGATTACAGGTGTGAGCCAACTTGCCTGGCCTACTTTAGCTAACTCTAAGATAAATATTTTTAAAAAGTGAACATAGAAAATTTTCAGGGACATTCTGACAGTAAAATCTATAATGATGGTCACTGCCAATCTGGTAGAAGAAAATGTATATTTCTTAATGATTTTAATATTTTAATCTTGAAGTGGTTGGGTGAGGACCTCCTAGAAAGAGGTCATGCCTTTGTTATTTAACTCCTGGGAATAGGAAAAGATTCTTGGCCATTTAAAAAGTTTCCTCTTTTCTTTTCTCCTTTATTTGAAATATAACAGATTGTCTTCAAAGGCATATTCACTATCTTTGACAGTGTGCACTGCAGAATGGAGTGAGCTCATTCATCCGCTGTTGGAGATATACAGATTTAGTAGGTAACACAAAGGGATGCAGTGTAGGATTGCCTAGCTTAATGGTGATAACAATTCATGTTGTCCTAGACTCCATAATTCACTAAACATTTTCATTAAAATAAACAACGATTTTTATTAATAAGGGATATGTTAAATAATTGTCTTTTCTTGTACTCGAATGAACAAATGTTTATTCTCTAATTTTCACATTCTTCTACTCTGCAGTTTTCTTGTATCAGTATGAGTGTGCATGGTGTGTGTGTGCATTATATTTTTCTGTAATCATATTCATGCTACTAATTTACTGATTTTTGTCATCATAAATCCTACCGCGTACTCTAAAATTTAAAAGAAAGATAAATTCTTTCCCTGTCTTTGAAGTTTTTACTGTGACATTGTTCAACTATAATTATGTCATGTTACAGTATACCGTATCATCTTGTGCTATATGATACCAAACTGGGACTTGGCTGATTAGTTGAATTATTTCCCTTGTTCAATTAGTTTGAAATTTTCTAATTCAAGATTAGTTAATTAATCTTTTCAGACTTTCATTCTAATCACAACTCTACTCTAGGAATCAAGATATCATACAATCATAAGCAGTCCTATAAAACATGCACAATGTGAAATGCATACAGTTAAATCCTCACCCATAAACGGATTTTTAACAAACCCAAGTTTTTCAAGGTTGTTCATGAATTATGACACTCTCAATTAATATAATCAATAACATTTCCAATTATTAAATTTATTTTGTTAATTTTGTTCCTGAGTTCATTTTTTAAAACTTCTTTGTTTACTAATTTTATAATTACCACTGGCTTTTAAAAGAATTGCAGTTCATGATGACTAGAAAAGCTACACTATAAACCAGCTGAAAAAAAGAACAAGAACTTTGGATTTATTTAAGTAATTCAAACGATGTCATGCATTAGTTTGCTTCCATTTTAAGTCATCTTTTCATCATAAGAAAATCTGTTCACCATACTTTGTACATTTCTAAGGACAGGTTTAAGTTTTGTGAACAATTAGTATGTGGTGTTTCTAATTACCTTGAATTGGGTTTAGCTACTCATTGAAATGTGTTCTTAAATATTATTTTTTTGCTCATATTTTACTTTCATTCAGTTTACAGTGTCTCAATAAAAATTTCCCCGAATTAGGCTGAACACAGATTAGAAACACTTTTCTCCCACTGTTTCATTATTTATAAAGCTTGCCATTAGTTGCATTAGTTGTGACTGCTTTCTATGTCCCAGTGTAGAAGTACCTGTACCATTGCACACCGTGTGCAGAGTGGGCATGTCACTAATTGTCACCCCCCTCAAGTTCTGATTCAATGCATAGGACTTTCCTTTATTTACTTCTCATATTTTAGCATCTTCTGTGAGTAAGCACTGTGTGCATTAAGTATTTTATTATTAAAATTCTCCCAACAATACTATGATTTTGGGAGCATTTATCCCATTTTACTGATGAAGAAACTGAGGCCTAGAGAAGTGCCCCTGTTTCCCCAGGTCAATTAGATGATACATGGTAGGAGCCAGAATCTGAACCCAAGTCTGTCTCATGTTAAAATCCATTTTTGTCCTTTCCAGTTCAGTAATTGCAAGAACTACAATCCCAATAAATGGCATTTCCACATGCACAGTATGTGAGGAGTTGTCTAGCTTTCAGGATGAAATAACATTGAGACTTCTTGCAGACACACACCTCTTATGAGTACAAAACAAATCTATCCTGACCCTTCTAACCATTGTAAGAGAAGACTTAAAATGGTGGCTCAATAATAACAAAACCCTTTGTCTCCATGTAACTGCAGTCAGATGAGCAGTGCTCTGATCTCCTCCCTTCATTTAATGGAGGAGACTCTGAACAGAAGGGCTGAAGTTTCTTCAAGGTTGCTGTCATTTGGAATTCTAGGTTGTACCATGCTGCACACTTGTGCAACTTCTCAGCCACCTTGTAGCCATCACCTCTGGCATACTGTATATTAATAGAATATTGATATAGCAAAAATACTGTTGTGGGATTCATCATTTGGTAAATCCTCCACCGTCTGCAGTTTTACAGAGCCATTTAATTAGCAATTTTATGACCTCCTCTCCTCTCATTAAATTAATTAATAATTAAGTTCAAATATAGGCATCTTTAATGTCATAATTATATTTCAGTTTTATGGTCACTGGAGTTTAGCTCATTAGGGTAGGCACTCATAAACCATAACCCTGTTTAGTGGCTTGAAGCACGTCTATGTCACTGGGCTGATTGGAGTTGATATTTTAATTTCTCTGTTTCTTTGGTAACAACTGCCATTTTGTAGACAGAAATTTCAGTCTTTGTCCTCTGTGAGCGTAAAATAACAATCATGGTAACAACATCAACAAATGCAATACAAAACATGTATCACGTGATTCTCAGAGTCTTATTGACTTTTATGATGTCTCCCTGGAATATTTTTGTAACATTAGCCCTCACTACACTTTCTGATTGGATAAACTCTCCCACCTTTACACTTGGCATTAAGCACAAAGTAACCACGTCAAAGACTGGTGAATGATGTAGTCTCATTGACTTTATGATTTACTAAGTCAGTAATGGCATTTCACACAATATGGTAAGCTGTACATTACTTCAGATGGAGTGGATTTATTTCAGTCATTATCACTGATTAAACCAGCTTAGTTGAAGAGGCAAAACAAAACTTGCCTTTGAAATTGTTCTTATTTAATTTTGTTCGCCTTCACATAACCCAGGACAGTGCTAATTATTCCTTGATGGAGCTCATATTTCTAATGTAATTCATATGTAAATTCTAATTTAATTCATATGGGAATGTTTGTGTTACTTGTCTCCTCTCAGGCAAGAACACAAACACAGAATTAAAGCTGTTTGGAAATAAAAACTTCATGTTGCCTTTTTTGACCTGGCTTTGATTTGCTTTGCTTTGTTGTTCTTATAACAGAGCTTAATCACTTTTGAAAGTTAAGAGTCTAAACTCCATATTAGGGAATGAAAACTATCTTTACACCTATAAAAAAATTTGCAGACATTTTGAAGGTGCAAATTGCATTTTCACATGCTAGCAAAAGTTGTATAATTTAAGCCTTTACTCAGGTTTTCTCTAGAAGAAGATATTGTTCAGAATCTTGAGAACTCTAAAATTACAGTCTTCATAAACTATATTAAGGGAAAATATACTAATTTTTTTCTGCTATATTGCTGACAACAGGCTGTCATGAAGATGAAGTAAGGTGGAACAGATCTCAAATTAAAGATGGTTTTTTAAAAACAATTGCAGGTTGTTATGAGAGAACGCAGTATTGTAACTGACATCTTTAAAGATTCATGATCTAAGCCATGGTATGTTTTTTAAAAATGCAGCGGGCTAAACCAGTTATATATGCCAAAGAATATTATACTGATACAAGGTCAAGAGCAGGTGGAAAAACTGTTTTAGGTAGAACACCTAAAATTCACAGTAAACTGCTAGTGTAGGGTAGGCCAAGAGAAGACATACAGGTAACAGGCACTTCCTGAGAAAGTAAGTGAGAAACTAAAATTAGCAAAGGATTGGGAATGGTAATCTGGTTGCAGAGCTGGTGAGAAGTTCACAGTCACTTTGCCTGTCCTCTAGTACTGCTCCAAGACCAGAGAAATTCACAGAGGACCTTTGCAGTTTGCCAATCTGGCTTTTGTTCTGCTAGATGTGTGTGCGTGCATGCATGCCCACATGCGTGTGCGTGAACATGCGCATGTACGCTTGTCTCACTCTCAGTGATGTTGAATTATGTGCTCATGCCTGAGAAATATTTCCATCTTGTATTTCACACCAAATTTTAAAACTTAAGGGTAATTCACCAATACAATCGAGGAAAAACAAGTAAATATCTAACATGAAGAAGCCAAGATGAAAAAGGAAAGTTAAATCACAACTAGATCTGTTGTTGTGTCACCCTGGACCCCTTTTTAAAGTAAAAAAAAAAAAAAAGTTGATTTGTTTTTCTTTGTTATCACTTATCACTTATCCATTAGACACTGCTTTGTAAAATATAAACTCAAGGAAGAGTGATGGCTCAGCTAAGTATGAATTACAAACTGTAGAATGACCATAGACAAATACTATAATGACTTGTTTGCGTTTTGGTAACTGATCAGATTTGCACTTCAGTCAGAAAGGACCTTTCCAGTCATACCATCCTCACATGGGCTGACTTTGTAATATCTAGGACATAATTACACTGGCATTAAATATGCACACACACATACACACACATCATGCCAACATTAGAGTTGTCCGAAACTATTTTCAATAATTGATTTGCCGTTTAATTGAACAGCATGACTGACTAACATAGCTCATTACTTTACTCATTAGTTAATTATCGAAGAAAGTAGGACAAGTCAATAAAATGGAAGGCTGTAAATTCCAATACTAATTAGCACCATTTCCTTAGAGACATATTTAAGGGCAGATTGGCTACCTGAATGTCCTAGGACCTTGTATATGAAGGAGAAGGATAGATGCATCATAAATCCAGATTACTGGAAAGGAAGACAAGTAGACAGTAAGCAGACATATAGATGTACTTAGCTACTGCTCCCTTCGCTGTTGGAACTAAAACACATTTTGGGTAGGAAATAACCATTAGGAGAAAGAAAGATGGTTCATTTTGTATCCTTCGAAAACAACGTGGAAAACAAACTTGCATCACTTCTTCTTTTAAAATCTTGTTTCCCTCCATGGTTTCCCCATCCAGTTTATGGACATTATTATAGTAAATGGCATTTATATGTAGATTTTTATAAGTGGATTTCATCTTCAATATAATTCTATGAGAGGAAGAAGTGATTTTCCAAGCTAGCAAATGGTTCTTTTGACTTATAAGGAAAAGAAAGCCATTTATGCTTATTCAATCCACATTAACCTCATATGACCAAGAGCTATCACTATATATTCATCATCTAATAACACACACACATACACACACACACACACACACACAAACTTAGATTTTTGTCTTTCTCGTTACATAGAAGTGGATTCAATCCCCACCCCCCACTTTTTGTCAGTATTAGTTACATGCCCTTGGAAAAATCTTCCATCTATTGGAACTCAATATTTTCTTAGCTGTGTAGTGGGGACAATATTGCCTATATTTCAGAGCTGTTGAGAAGCTAGAAAAAACAACTACTTGGTTAGTTCTTGATCAGTGTCTGCCACAGTGCCTAGCACAATTCTTGCTCCTTTCTAGAAAAGATATCTAGTCATCCTATATGAGGCTATCAAACGGCTGAGAGCAATGGCTGCACAGTCACAGTAGAGTTCTCTTTGCAAAGCATGGGATTCTGGCCATGTGTATTAGTCTATTCTCACACTACTATAAAGAAATATTGAAGTTGGGTAATTTATAAAGGAAAGAGATTAATTCATTCACCAGGGCTGGGGAGGCCTCAGGAAACTCACAATCATGGCAGAAGGGGAAGCAAACACATCCTTCTTCACATGGCAGCAGGAAACAGATGCGCTGAGCAAAAGGAGAAAAGCCCCTTATAAAATCATCAGATCTCATGAGAACTACTCACTCGCTATCATGAGAACAGCATGGGACTAACTGCCCCCATGATCCAGTTACTTCCTACTGGGTCCCTCCCAGGACACGTTGTGTTTATGGGAACTAAAATTCAAGATGAGATTTGGGTGGGGGCACAGCCAAACCGTATCACCATGGGAATTGTTTTTTAAATGATTGCAGCTTATAAGCCTGGTTATGCCTGCTTTGAAAGTGTAATGATGACGTGCTATGAACTGTGTCCAAAGTAAGCCCAGGCAGTGAGGAAGGGTTATCCTCTGCCTGGCCACTGTGGCGATATTCACGTTTCAGTAAGAGACAGCCAGTTAATCTTTCATTCACCTTAATCACTTTTGCCGTTAGTCTCCCAAAAGTTGCTCATTTTGGTGCAACCAGACCTAACAGGGTCCTCACTTTCACACTGATTTTATACTTACTTAATGCAGCTATAAAAAAGAAATTTCAGCATTTGTAAAGTCTGCGAAATTCTCCTCAAGTATGAACAAATGCACACGCACAGAGTAGATGCAGCTATTATTAACTTTTTTTTAAAAAAATAAATAATTGACTTGGGTGGAGATACTCAAAGGTATATAGTTAAAGACGAAATTATGATTGAATTTTACCTTTCTCAATTTTCATCATTATTTTTATAATTATATTTTATATTCATATTATATTATATAGAGAAGGACATCTAAGATTGTCAAGTCCAACTTTCTTGGTTCCGAAAAGGAAATGCAACCTCTGAGAGGTGATGGAAGTATTGTAGACTTTAAGGCTAGATGTTTTCAGGGTTTGGTCTGGATCCTAGATTTCTTTATCGTATGTTCCAATGCCTCTTTCCCAGTTCACATCCTCTTCCTCTGGGGATTCACTTTAATTTCAATCTATTATTTTTTTCTTGTTTCCTGTCTCCCGCTTCATCTCTTTAACAGCTCTGCAGAAGGCTTGGACTCAGTTTTTCAAGGCAGTGCTAGATCTAAGTGTGGGAAGGAGAGCTGTGGGTTTTAAGATTGGAACTTGCCTCTATGGATTCATAACAGCTTTCAGGGTGAATATTGGTGTTCATGAATCGTCTGATTCCAGTTTGTACAAGGATGTATAACGGGTGAGAAAAGTTGAAGGAAAGCTTATAAGATTTTTCCTCTATTTGTAAACCTATATATACATGCTCTTCTTTAACTACCCCTGTGCTAGGTTTCTAGCCTTATATTTCTCCCCTTTGTCCCTCTATCTTCTTGTACTCTTTAATGTCAATTTCTCACATTCACAAATGCTCCATGTGCTTTTGTTTCTCCAGTGTCTGCGTTCATTCCAATCCCTCCTCCTGAAATGCACTTTCCTTCCATCTCCGCTGGCCAAAACCCTATCCAACTGAGCAAGGCAGACCAGGCACACCACCTACACAAGGAAGTCGGACTCTCTAGGAAAAATCAGTAAATCAGTTCTTGACCTCATAAAGCATTCTGTTGATATTGAAGTCCACATTCCAGATTATTTCAGTTAGCCTACTTCCCTGCCAGATCTCATGATCCCTGTAGGCATCTTATTCTTTGTTTAAGTAGGTAATCTAGCACAGAACCTGGTACAGAATTTGACAATTGACAACAAATATTACTGGAATGAATTATTGAATAAATGAATAAAAGGTGAGTGAAATGGAGTTGAGTGGGTATTTTGAAAATTTTTGCTTTTTCAAAGCTATAGAAGTTACACTCCATATTAATGTAGCAATGGATTTTATCATTTTTAGAGACATTTTCTTGAAGATTACATCTAAATATATTGAAATATAATTTTTAGTATCTACTTGTCTTGATTATAATTTTCTAAGATTTATTTTTAAAAACAAATTAAAGAAACAAATTTTTAAATCCATTTGTAATAAACTTAAATTTAAATATAAAGGGAAATCACATTTTCTTTGACGTACTATAGTTATGTTTAAGCATTCTTCTCAAAACCACAGGCAATGATTTCTTTTCAAACATGTTTTATAAGTACAGTATTAAGCCAAGCTCTTCTAAGGATTATGCAGGGAGTTTTATCAGCTTTTTTGAGAATCAGGCCTCAGGTGCTAATAAATGAAGGCTGAGATTTAAAGGGGAAAGTGTGGTGGGACAGTTAAATGAAAAGCTCCTTTTAAAATGGTTTTAAGAAAAAACAGAAAACAAAACTCTAATGATTTTAGTGAAGGCATTTAAAAATAATTACATACCCTTGTATGCATATTTAGAAATTATGTATGTTTCAGAAGAAAATGATTAAATGACCCATATCAAATAAAATCAACCTGGGAGAAGCTTAAGTGAACTACACTTTTACTTTTAAATGCTCTTTTTAATACATGAATGCAACCTCAAGGTACCTTAGCATTTGGAAAACAACCGCTAAGTGAAGAAGCAAGATATTCCAAAATGTAAGTTCTTCACTCATGTGAATTGGCACGGTACACGTGACAGAGGTATCTATATTCACTGGAAATCTCTTTATAAACAAAAACAATGTAATGGCACATTACATAGGGAGCTAGAAACACAAATGATTACTCTAATGAAATAAATGTTGACTGAAATATAAATCTAAAATGTAAGGCTTTTTATTAAAATCATTTTCAAAGCTACATAAAGCAACTGATTTAAAAGTGAAAACTATATTAACCAATTGATGCCATGAAACAATTATTTGCTATTTACTTACACTGAAATAACTAAATTTAAGTGTTTTGGCAGATAAGTTATGGATTTAATAGGACAAATACTTACTCCAATAAGAGAATTTTTAATAGAGTGACATTTAAAACATTTAAAAGCATAAAGAAGATCCATTAGTTGAGTACGCAGATATTTGCTTTACCTGAATTTTTTTGTCTTTTAGGATGGAGTTTCGCTCTGGTCTACCAGGCTGGAGTGCAAGGGCTCCATCTGGGCTCACTACAACCTCCGCCTCCGGTTTCAAGCGATTCTCTTGCCTCACCTCTGGAGTAGCTGGCATTACAGGCACCTGCCACCATGCTCAGCTTATTTTTGCATTTTTAGTAGAGATGGGTTTTCATGATGTTGGCCAGGCTGGTAGCGAACTACTGACCTTGTGAACCACCTGCCGTGGCCTCCCGTGCTGGGATTACAGATGTGAGTCACTGTGCCTGGCCCTGAAAGTGTTTCTATTGTAGAAAAACTAGAAATTCACAACAAAGATAAATGTGAGGTCTGTACAGAATTTTTGTAAATAATTGCCTAACATTTCAAACAACTTGGGCTCATTGTTCAGCTTTCCTACACATGTATATTTGACTTTACAAGTTTTAAATTGACTTAAGAAAATGAAAAATTGTTATTTTCATAATGTGCCTCTTACCGCAAATTCTATAAAAAAGAAAAAAATAGAAGACTACTAATTGAGCATAAATAATTTTATTTGGAACATATTTTAGAGCTTCACATGCAATAAAAAATATTAAGACTAAATACCTTCTTTCCATCCATTTTTTTAACCAAATTCTTTGTCATCTGAATAAACTTTTGCTTTTTCATTTCATTATCATAACTCACATTTTCTGAGCGGAGGTGATGTCATGGGTATGATAACATTTCACTTTGATTTTTTTTTAATTTCTTATGAGAAAATATATATAATAGAAAATTTCCCATTTTAATCTTTTTAAGTGTATAATTCAGTGTCATTAATTATACATTGTTGTGTAATCATCACCACTATCCATTTCCAAAACATTTTCATTAAAACTCTGTTCTTATTAGACAATAACTTGCCTTTATTTTTTTTCTTCCTAGGCCCTGGGAACCTCAAATCCATTTTCAGTCTCTATGACTTTGCTTATTCCAGACGTTTTATTTAAGTGGAATCATACAGTATTTGTTCTTTTGTGTCTGGTTTATTTCACCTAGCATAATGTTTTCAAGATTCTTTTTGTTTGTTTCTTTTTTAAGTTTTATGTCCAGAGTGGTATATTGTTGGTTATCTTCCATGATATTTTACAGTCTTAGATTTTATATTTAAGTCTGGAATCTATCTTCAGCCGATTCTTGTATATGGTGTCAAGAAGGGGTCCAGTTTCAAAAGATTCATCTGTATTGCAGCATGGATCAGAATTTCATTCCAGTTTAAGGCTGAATAATATCCCATTATATGTATGTACCACATTTTGTTTATCTATTCAACTGTTGATGGACACGAGTTCTTTCTACATTTTGACTATTGTGAATAATGCTGCAGTGAACGTGGAGTACAAGTATCTATTTGATCTTTGCTTTTACTAATTTTGATTATGTGACTAGGAGCCAAATTTCTGTGTAATACTTGTATGCTTAGCATTTGAAGGAAGTGTCAAACTGTTTTCCACAGTGGCTGCACCATTTTGCATTCCCAAGAGCAATGTAGGAGTGTTCTAATTTCCCTGCACCCTCCCTAACACTTGTTGTTTTCTTTTTGTTTTGTTTTTTACTTTAACTCTCCTAGTCTGTGAAATGGTATCACATTGTTGTTTTGATATGCATTTGTCTAATAATGAATGAAGCTGACAATCTTTTCATGTGCTCACTGGTTATTTGTAAATAGACCTGTCTTCTTTGAATGCAGGTCTATTTAAGTTATTTGCTCATCTTTTAACTGGGTTTTTTGTTTGTTGAGGGGTTGTAGGAGTCCTTTATAGATTCTGGATTTTCTCTTAGAAATAGATATGTATATCCATGCAAATATAGACTCATAAATATTTTCTTTCATTCTGTAGGTTGTCTTTTCATTTTCTTGATAATGTCCTCTGATGGCAAAATAACTTGTCAATTCAAGTTAATTCACACTATCATTTTGCAGAATAATGTTTAATATAATTATCTTAAGGAATTCTTCATTTCAATTCAATTGAACAGTTTGTTATGAAATATGTTTGTACAAGGAGGTGAGAATACAAAGATTTTTTAAAAAGACATAGTCCCTGCCTCAAGGAATCTTAGCATGTTGTAAACTCATAAACAGATAATTTGTTTGAAATCAGCAATAATAAGTAAAGCGGTTTCTGTAGAGCAGCTGATGTTTGCAGAAAGTAACCTAAATCTATAATTATCATATATGGGCACTAAGTTCACCAAAAAACCATGTGTGATAAGTTTAAATAATTTAAATATCATCTCTGCCATGCAATAGCTCTTTAAACTTTGTCAGGTTCACCAAAACTTGAGGCACTCTAACTTTCTCACCTGTAAAATTGGGGTATTAATTTTCATTCTTACCTTCTGTGATTATTGTAAAAGATCAAATGAGATAACAGATGGGAAAACATTTTGGAATTTAAAGCTGCTATGCAATGTAAAGCCTATTATTATTATGTATTCTTTTGCACCAATTACCTGGCATCATAATAGTTGGTAATAATCATTAAGGGTTATCATTAGAAATACAGACATGTCTGCAAGCTTATATGCCATCGTTGTGTTTGTGTATATAGTGCACCTGTACAGTTGGGTACATTAGTATGTGCATTTATTTTATTTTCCAAACTATGGAAAATAGTCTTTTCTGGTAAATGCTATTCAACTGCTGGCTTTCATCCTCCACAGCCTTTTTCACCAGTGCCGGGTTTAGACATTTCCACTGCAGCTAGTGTGAAAGATGCAGGCTGGAATTGTTCTGGTCGAGTCTGAGTGGTCTTCTTTTAGAAACTGGACCCTCCGGCCTCGGCAGCCTTAATCAGCTGTAACTGGAGTGAAGCTGTCAGCTCCTCCTTGTTTCCTGTCAGCTTTAGTACCATTTAGAGCATCCCTGATAAATGTACAGTACAAATTTAACAGTCAACCTGTGAGAAAGCAAAACCAAACCTCTCTGACACACTGGAAGAAACTTTCTTTAGCCATATCACGAAAAAATCCATGGGCTAGAAGCTCCAGTGTTGACAAAATAGAAACTGGTGACATGTAAATAGATGCACTGGAGAATACAGTCATCTTGAAATATCTAAGATCTTTAGAAAATGTCTAAACAAATAGGGAAAAGGAAAGAGAAGAAAAGAAAAAGGCTTGGCTTGGTCAGGATGGGCAAAAGTGATGAAAAGATGAAATGCCAAAGGAAGGTCTTCTTTTGATTTTTTTTTTTTTGAGTTAGTAAAAGAAAATCCCAGGGCATGTTCTCCAGCTACTCCAAAAGGTAGAACTTGTGTGGTTTAAGTACAGACTATCATGATGATAATTTGCTGGTACCAAATTGCACTTGAGTTACCACTTTATTACTCACTGCCAATGTGAAACCAAGAGACACTGAGTATGCAAAATGGTGATATTAAACTTCAGCTTACTCATTTATAAAATGAGGATGAGAATAATTCTGACCTTACAGAGTTCTTGTAAAGATGAAATAAAGTGATTCATGGACTTCATAAACTGTATAACATTCTACAAAATTCAGCTAAGTTAATGTTATACCAAACAATTTGCCAGTATCCTGAAAGGCTAACCATAAATCTACTAAAAAGGATGAATTTGTTTTTCTAAGTACACTAATACTAAACATACACTTACATTGAGTTGTTTATATAGAATGTTCCATTCATACTTATAATGCTCTTTCAGAAAGCATAGTCAAATTCAATGAGACATGTTTCTGCTCACACAATTACATTCAGTCTACACTTGATGACCAGTTGGTTGCTTCTTCAAATGAAAAAAATAGACATTGTTCAACTCCCACTATGAGTGAGAAGAGGCCATGTTTGGTTTTCCATTCCTGTATTAGTTTGCTGAGGATGAAGACTTCCAGCTTCATCTAAGTCCCTGCAAATGACAGGATCTCAATTGTTTTTATGGCTGCATAGTATTCCATGGTGTATATGTACCACATTTTCTTTATCCAATCTATCATTGATGGGCATTTGGGACATGTCTTTGCTACACACTGGGGCCAGTGAGTGGGGGGTGAGAGGAGGGAGAGCATTAAGACAAATATTTAAGGCATGCAAGGCTTAAAATCTAGATGATGGGTTGATAGGTGCAGCAAACCACCACGGTACACATAGACCTATGTAACAAACCTACACGTTCTGCCCTTGTATCCCAAAACTTAAAGCAAAAAATAATAAAAATAAAAAAATAACAGTGAAAAATAGTAGACATATTTAAATCTTTAAAGCAACTTTTCCCAAAGTATATTCTATGGAATACTATTTGTGAAATAAAAGTTTTCACGGTTAAATATATAAATTTAATAAATGCAACACATTATCTCCCTAATGAAAGGCACTGAAGATAGAGAAATAAAGAGATAATATGCAGCTTTAAATGCAGGTAATTGACGGAGACCATCCTGGCCAACATGGTGAAACACCATCTCTACTAAAAATACAAAAATTAGCTGGGTGTGGTGGTTCATGCCCGTAGTCCCAGCTACTTGGGAGACTGAGGCAGGAGAATTGCTTGAAGCCAGGAGGCAGAGGTTGCAGCGAGCCAAGGTCGTGCCATTGCATTCCAGCCTGATGACAGAGTGAGATTCTGTCTCAAAAAAAAAAAAGATTACAGGTAACTCTGTGCTTCCTTGTCTATCTCTTCTACTTGTCTGTGAGGTCTTTAAACCTCTAATCATATTAATGCATAAGACACATGAAAGTTGATACAAATTACAGGAGTTATGCTGAAGAAGATATAATCAAATCTCATAGCAGAATCAAGAGAGATTTCACAGACATGGTGCCATTTAACCTTAATATTTGGGGATGAACATAAATTCACAAGATATACAATACAGTGGGAAGAGGGTTCAAAAAGGCAAGTTCTGGGATGTAGAAACTTGTAGGAAAAGGTATTGAAGCCAAAGAAAACATTCGAAGTAACTGAGTATTAATCTCAAGACCAGCAATGGAAAATGTGTTTCATTTTGTGAGTCAGTTTGCATTGATTTTAAGGGAAATATCTTGATGTATATTAATTTTATGGTTTTCTGCTCCCTACTCCCTTGAGGTTAACCTTTTCTTTATTCTGTTAGATAATTGAGCATGGGTATATGAAAAGTAACATTTTATAGTGCAATTTTTTAAAAAGAAGTATCAATGTTCAACTTTTTTTTTCACTTCCAAAATAAAACTTCAGAATAAAAAAAGGAGTTTTGGCCATCATAATTAAAAGCGGAATTAAGGAGAATATTACCTTTCACTCCTTGCACCAACCACTGGAGAAAAGTATAGTTGATCTTTAAACAATGTGAGAGTTAGGGGCGCTGACTCACCTGCAGTCAAAATTTAATATGACTATTCACTCCCTAAAAGTTTGACTAATAATAGCTTACTGTTGACTGGAAGCATTTCTAATTAAAAAACAGTCTGTTAATACATATTTTGTATGTTTTATATACGTATATATATGTATATTACATGTTCTTATAATAAAGACAGCTAGACAAAAGACGTTAGTAAGAAAATCATAAAGAAGAGAGAATATATTTACTATTCATTAAGTGGAAGTGGATCATCATATAGATCTTCATCCTTATCGTCTTCATATTAGTAGGCTGAGAAGGATGAGGAGGGGTTGCTCCCAGGGGTGGCGGAGTCGGAAAAAAACTTTCATGTAAGTGGACCCACACAGTTCAAACCTGTGTTGTTCAAGGGCCAACTTGGAGGAGTTGGGGATCATAGAGAAAAGAGATCTTGAGGTTGTGAGACTATTTGGAAAGCTTTGGAGATCAGAATATTATAAAGACAGCAAGCCATCAATTCTACGGCCAACAAATAAGGAATCTTTAAGGTCATCCTTCACCACTTGAGTATATTTATATTGTCTAGGTTTAGAAACCACATCATTGCTTATAACTAACTATCTGTATATCTTTTGTTGATGTTCCAGCAGACATATTTTCACATGTTGAAGCACCTTCTGGGATCCTCTAAACATCCTACACAAATATTGTCAGTTCAGGTTATCTCTAAGCTTCCCCACCCACTTCCACCACCTCCTCCTCCACTCCAAAAAGAAAAAGAAAATTAAAAAGGCAGAGCTTTCATATAGTTGCATAGGGTGTGAAACAGAAAGCTCAAGCAACAACATTTGAATAGGAGAAGAGAAGAGTTCCTGTAAACCGATTCGTGTTTACAGGAATGATGAGCTGGCAATAATACAGGGACCTGCATATAAGCTTAGAGAATAAAACACCTGTGCTCATTTAGACAAGAGGTTAGGATACAAAAAGCTGTCACACTGACCCTCTGCCCTCGTGAAAAGGCAGAAGGTCCACTGAGCTGTTAAACACTTAATCTATCCATGGATGGCAAAGTTAAGAGTGCTGCCTGTAAACCATGCCCTCTGGGGCTTTGGGGGTTGCGGGTACTCCCCCTAGACACTGCCAAGGGGCCTGCACAAGGTTTTGCTCCTGCTGGTGCCCAAAAGTGCTCACTTCGGCATCCTCAGCAGTTCACTTGCATGCTCCCCCTCCCACTTCCTAGGAGGGGTTGAAAGCTGTGGGTACAGTAAGCAAGATATCCCTGTCACAAGGCCCACAAAGGGGTCAAGGGAAATTTCCTGTTTCAATATTATTTTATATTTTTACTTAACTAAAATAACAAGAAAATAATGGTTCAAAATGGCCTTAAAGAAGTAACCAAAACTGATAAAGACACCAGTGCGGCATTTTTCTTTTCCTACATTCCTTGAATGATTGAATTTATAGAAAGCTGGAAGAGAATATAAGCAATTACCAAAGGGTTTGCAAAATAACCCAAAATTCAAACACAGTACATAAAATTAATCTTTAACGAAAAGATGTTTACTGTGTAAAACTAAGAATCTTATTGTATCCAGGGAAGAAATCAGATTATTCTAAATACATTGCCATTCTTTTCCTGAAAATTTTCTGAAAAATTAATCCCTCAGAAAGAATATGTTATTTTTTACAAGATATTCACAGGTGATTATTGAAATATTGGAAACAGCAAATTGGAAATAAACTCACTGTATAACTATGAGCGTATCTATATCAGAATATTAAATATAACCTAAAACATTAATAAAAAGTCTGCAGAACGTTTATTTACATTATGTGAACAGAAGGAGAGTATGATATTATATCTCTTCTATAATCGAAATATATAAAATTTTGTATTCAATTTGTCATGGAGTTGCCAAAGTTTGGCTTTTTTAAGCATAAAAATAAAAATAACTCTTAGTTTGGAATCTGGGTATTTTTTATTTTGTTTTGATTTCTATTTTGTGATGCTATTATTACAGCTTGAAATATTATATTATACTCCTAAGAACAGTTTGAAATATTATATTATACTCCTAAGAACAGCTTGAAATATTATATTATACTCCTAAGAATATATAATGATTATGGAGGGATGATGGGATAAAAGCTATCTATAGTAAGCACTTATTCAGATTATTGCCAATTCTTTTTTTTTTTTTTTTTTTTTTTTTTTTTGGGGGTGTTGGTCCGTCGCCAGGGTGGAG
>CAUYLG010077040.1:0-18583 GCA_963573385.1 Cacajao melanocephalus | reverse complement strand
CTCTTCCTCCTCCCCACCACCTCTTCCTCCTCCCCAACCATCTCTTCCTCCTCCCCACCACCTCTTCCTTCTCCCCACCACCTCTTCCTTCTCCCCCACCACCTCTTCCTCCCCCACCACCTCTTCCTCCTCCCCATCACCTCTTACTCCTCCTCCCCCCCACCTCTTCCTCCGCCCCACCACCTCTTCCTCCTCCTCCCCAGACACCTCTTCCTCCTACTTCATTTTCTCTGTCTCCTAATTCACCTCCACCTGGACCTCAGCCTTCTCCAAAGTCTCCTTGACCCCACCGCACCTGCCATGGTCACTAACGCCCCCTCAGCTGCTGAAGCCAGGGACTGAAACCAGGCTTCATGGTCAGCCCTGACTTGTGCAGTTCCAGAATCCACAACTCCACAAGTCTGGGGCTTTTGCACATGGGAAGGTGTGGAAGACATTTGTAAAAACAAGAGTACTGAGGAGAGACTTATGCCACCATGCAGTATGGTGTGTCTTTTAAAGAATACTGTAGTAGCTATGCAATTTCAGGAGTAACTAAATTCAATCATTGCTACTGCTAGTAATTCATTTTCTTAAACTACACAAATAATTAATAAAACAGTAGTACCGTTGCATTAGCCAACAAGTAAATCAATGAAATAAAATGTATTCACTTATTGAATGAAAATTGAATACGTGATATGTTCCAGACACTGGGCCCTACAGAACCTATGTTTCTATGTGGTTCCTGCCGGTGAGGTTATGGTACAATGGAGACTGACCCTCAGGGATGTTGCAGAAACTATTGATCATGGTGATGGGGAGTTGGGGGAGGCGCGATGGGTTGAACGGTGTCTCCCAAAAAGATTGCACTTGGCCGGGTGCAGTGGTTCACACCTGTAATCCCAGCACTTTGGGAGGCTGAGGTGGGCAGATCATCTGAGGTCAGGAGTTCGAGACCAGCCTGGCCAACATGGCGAAACCCCATCTCTACTAAAAATACAGAAATTAGCTGGGCATGGCAGTGTGCACCTGTAATTCCAGCTACCTGGGAGGCTGAAGCAGGAGAATCGCTTGAACCCAGGAGGCAGAGGTTGCAGTGAGTTGAGATCGTCCCATCGCACTCCAGCCTGGATGACAAAAGCAAGATTCTGTCTTAAAAAAATATATATATGCACCTGAGACCTGTGAATGTGGCCTTATAAAAAGAGTCTTGGCTGGGTGCAGTGGGAGTGGCCCACCTGTAAGTCCCGATATGTGGGGAGGCCAAGGATCGCTTGAGCCAAGGAGTTTGAGGCCAGACTGGCAACATAGCAAGACCCCATCTCTAAAAAATATAAATAAGAAAAAATTAGCTGGGCGTGGTGGTGCACACCTGTAGACTCAGTCACTTGGGAGGCTGAGGTGGGAGGATCGCTTGGGCCCAGGAGTTCCAGGCTGCAGTGAACTGTGATGCTGTCACTGCACTGCAGCCTGGGCGACAGAGTGAGACCCTGTTTCAAATAAAATAGAAAAGGAAAAGAAACACTGAGTTAGCCTAAGCCTCTTAAGTGTGTATTCTGTCATGCCTTTCCCTCTAGAAGATAAAATTTGACAGTATAATTGTTACAGATTTCTATCCCTGGATAAAATACCCAGAGATGCGCCTCGTCACTCAGGGTCCAAGCCCTAAACAGAAGGCACAGCTTTCTGACTCTCCCTAGACCAGAGTTTCTCAGAGTATGATAAACACAGCACCTGAAAGCCAGCGTTAAGGTTCAAAATCCAAGGCCCACGCCCAGATTTCCTGAATCCGAATTTCTTGGGGTGGGGCCCAGGAGTGTGCATTTTGAGAGATAGTCTCAGGTATTTTGACCAACACTTAAATTTGAAATCCACTGCATTCCTGCATCTATAACACTTTTTGTCAGCTCTAAAGCACCTGACCTACATTGCATTCTTGGTTCTGTTCCTGCCTATCAACTGAGCCTCCAACTACCCATCTAGAAAATAGAGAAAAATCTTATCCACGACTAGGTACTTGTCTAGCACTCTTTGAAATCCTGAGATCAGAAGGCCCAGATAAAGAAGCACTATTGTTTATACACCCTTCACTTGCAAGAGACAGCCCTCAGCATTTTTCTTCCCTATTTGTGCTGGAATTTGCCAAAGTTGGAAAGGCCTGGGAGTCTGGAAGACCACTGTTTCTCTCTCACTCCATGTAATGGCAGGTTAACAGGATAAGTTTCAAGGGCCTCAGATGTCTCTGTTTTTTTCCCCTTCCTTGAAATACTCTAAGTCAGATCTGGAGATTGCCCTCAGGCCCAGTTGAGCTTCAAAGAGTGTGAGCTATTCAAGCCTCCAAAGGACTCACAGGCATTCTCTGAAACTGGTTACTCCACAGGAAAGCCCATCCACCTCCCACACCTCAGGCGCCCACAGTGCAAGCAATGAGCTCACAGCGTGGTCCAGTGCCTGCTCAGTACATGGGATTAGTCACTGTCACTCCAGCAACCCTGCGAGCTTGGAATCATCATTTTTATTTTGGAAACAAGAACATTGAGGCTCAGAGAAATTAAGTGGCAGAAAGTTAGCCATGATGGTTGTGATTTGAATCCTGCCTGTGGGCAGGAGGCACACTCTGGCATTCAGCACTGAGTAGTCTGGGATGCAGGGCCCTGCCCCAGGCTCCAGACAGGTCATCCCCATGGTGAGCACTGGCTCGCCTCTACCTGGCCTGCAGGCTCAGGGAAGGGGCTCCACAAACGTTTGATGAAAGCATTAGTGGAAAGCTAGGAGTGGCTGTCTGTCCCTGAACTTGAGCTGATGTCTCTCCTAAAGGCTGCCTGACCCTACAATGTCCTCCCTGAAACTACCCATCCTGCAAGCCCCACTCCTCTGTCCCCCTATCTGATGGGACACTATTTGTATTGGGACCCATCAGGTAGTTGGTAAACCCCCTCCGTTTCCCCACCAACTGCTTGCCTACGATACCAGCTGTTTTCCAGGCAGGTGGGTTCCAAATATTTAGTTTGCTGGACTGAATTTCCCTGTGGTCCCTACAAGTGAAGATTCATTGTTTTTCGAGGGCCTGACCCATCTCAGTGTGAGGGTCTTTGTCAAGGGCTGGGCCTGTTTCTCCCACCGTTTGACTGTGGTCAATCATCCTAGGCCCAGTTACATTCTCAGACAGGACAAGGTGCTGGATGGCTGACACTTGTGCAGGGACTGATACTTACAGAGATAGCCTGGGAGGTGGAGGTTGCAGTGAGCCGAGATCATGCCTCTGTACTCCAGCCTGGGCAACAGAGGAGACTTGGTCTCAAAAAAAAAAAATGTATTACAAGTTGTACAATGTGACCCTCACCTATCATCTTCTTGTTCCTAGAACTTGTGATACAAAGAACAATGTGTAGCAAATCAATAGCTTATGTTATTTTAATGAACCAAGGTAAGAACTGTCCCTTCTTTTTTTTCTTTAAAAACTTACTGGCAACTGCTGCTAATCAGAGCAAATATTCACGGCAACTTCATTCTGTGTCTCCCAGGTTGCAGTCCTCAAATTTGGCCCAAATAAACTCTCTACTTATATTAATGTTGCCTCAGTTTCTTTCTTTAGGCCAACAGGATCATTAATGACTGTTAGAAACAAGGTTTTGGTGCTGAAATTGCACTTGAACACAAATTTTCTCAGCAAGACAATTTTTAGTTCTATAGAAGGGTGTGTCTCGTGGATGGAGCAATGGCAAGAGCACAAGTGAACGGGGAGGGGAAAGAGTTCTTGTCCCTGACACAAGCTGTCCCTACTGTTGTGTTGTTCCCCTATTGGCTAGGGTTGGACCGCACAGTCTAAGCTAATTCTGATTGGCTATTTTAAAGACAGAAGGGATATGAGCCAGAGGGATGGGGTGAGCAGTTTTGGCGGAAAAGATGGTTATGGAACAGGTGACTAAAGGTGACTCAGGTCAGAGCAGGTGACCAGAGGTGACTAAGGATGAAACAGGTGACCAGGGGTGATTCAGGACAGAGCAGGTGACCAGGAGTGACCAGGAGTGACTCAGGACAGAGCAGGTGACCAGAGGCACAGATATGAACTACTGATTAGAGCTGGCAGGAAGGTTGTTTACTGACACTAGAGGCAAGGAGGGGATAAGAATGAGGAAGCTAAACTTTAAAATAGAGAACAAAGAACACAGAAACTGAACATACTGGCATACTGATCCTCTGAAGAGAAATTTGGAAATCCCTGTATTCAACAATGACACTATCTAAAATAGTACTGCCCTAATGTGTTTCTTTTCTTCTTTTTTTGTAACAGAGTTTTGCTTTTGTCTCCCAGGCTGGAGTGCAGTGGTGCGATCTCAGATCACTACAACCTCCACCTCCCAGGTTCAAGTGATTCTCCTGCCTCAGCCTCATGAGTAGCCGGGATTACAGGTGCCTGCCAGCATGCCTGGCTAATTTTCATATTTTTGGTAGAGACAGCGTTTCGCCATGTTGACCAGGTTGGTCTCAAACTGCTGGCCTCAGGTGATCCACCTGCCTTGGCCTCCCAAAGTGCTGGGATTAAGGCATGAGCCATGGCACCCAGCCCCTAATGTGTTTCTCATTCTGTTCCTTTCTCTTTAATAGCATGTAGCACTACCAGAATGATCTATAGGTCTACACATCCATCCATGCATCCATCCACCTATCCATGCACCCATTTATCCACGCACCCACCGATCACTATGTCTTGATGTTTTCTTCACCAGAGCTTCACAAGGACAGGGACTTGTTCACTGCTGAATCCCGGTGCCTGCACAGAGCAGATGCTGAGGACTGACCCTCTCTCTCTCCATTTCTGGGTTCTGTAGCTGCCTGCTCCTTCAGGATTGCATTCCATGCTCTGCATCCTACGCATCCAAAGGGTACATACATTTTTTTCCTGGTTGTTCCAGCAAAAGTCTCACAATTGGCTTTCAGTGGCCAGGCCTGGGTGATGTGTCCCCTGGATCCAGGGACTGGGGCCAGCCCATACTTCCCTCCTGCAGACCACAGGGACTGCAGGAGGGAAAGAAGCAGAATCCAGGGGAAATCAGGGAACTGTTGTCAGACCAAGGGGGGAAATTAACACAAATCCATTCTATTTGGTCAGGCTGCTTCAATCATTTAGGAAGAGGTCAAGGAGATTGTAGACACAGACACACTGAGGGCTGTAAGAAGTCACACGTGATTGGCCAGGCACGGTGGCTCACGCCTGTAATCTCAGCACTTTGGGAGGCCGAGGCGGGTGCATCACCTGAGGTCAGGAGTTGGAGACCAGCCTGGCCAAAATGGAGAAACTCTGTCTCTACTAAAAATACAAAAATTAGCCAGACATGGTGGTGCATACCTGTAATCACAGCTACTCGGGAGGCTGAGGCAGGAGAATTGCTTGAACCCAGGAGGTGGAGGTTGCAGTGAGCTGAGATCGCACCACTGCACTCCAGCCTGCACAACAAGAGTGAGACTCTATCTCAAAAAGAAAAAAAAAAAAAAAAGAATTCACATGTGACAAATAGTATGCTGAAACAAACAGGAGAAAACACAACCACTGGGGCCACATACTTCACCAATGATTCCTTCTTTTGCAAATATTCTAGATGTTTCTTTCTCACTGTGATCTCCTAAGTCCAGCTCTCATCAATACACATTCCTTAATCTAATAAAAATTTATTATTAATAATAGTAGCACTATTGGCCAAGTGCGGTGGCTCTTGCCTGTAATCCCAGCACTTTGGGAGGCTGAGGCGGGTGGATCAGGAGGTCAGGAGTTCAAGACCAGCCTGGCCAAGGTGGTGAAACCCTGTCTCTACTAAAAATATAAAAATTAGCCAGGTGTGGTGGTGGGTGTCTGTAATCCCAGCTACTTGGGAGGCTGAAGCAGAGAATTACTTGAACCCAGGAGGTGAAGTTTGCAGTCAGCTGAAGTCACATCACTGGATTCCAGCCTGGGCCACAGAGCGAGACTCTGTCTCAAAAAAAAAAAAAAAAAAAAAAAGAAGTAGCACTATTTATAAAAAATTCACAAAATGCTAGGCATGATGCTAAGACATTTATGTGGCTTATCTCATTTTTTAATTTGTTTTATTTTTATTTTTATTTTGAGACAGGGGCTCACTCTGTCACCCAGCTGGAGTGCAGTGGTGCCATCAAGGTGCACTGTAGCCGACACCCAGGCTCTAGCGATCCTCTCACCTCAGCCTCCTGAGCAGCTGGGACTATCAGTGTATGCCACAACGCCTGGCTAGTTTTTGGATTATCTCATTTTATCCTCACAACAATCCTATGAGGTAGTCACCACTATTGTCCCATTTTACAGATGAAGCAAGCAAGGCTCAGAAAGGTTAAGTAACTCCCTCGAGGTCAAACAGCTGGCATGCTGAGAAGGAGTTCCTCGTAGGCTTAGAAGGCTTTTTGCATGGGAAGGGCAGAGCAGGGTGGAGCAGGGCTGGCCTGAGTGTGAACAGCAGAGAGAAGAAACTGTTTTTTGTTTTTTTGAGATAGTTTCTTTCTTGTTTCCCAGGCTGGACTGCGGTGATGCAGTCTCAGCTCACCGAAACCTCCGCCTCCCGAGTTCAAGCGACTCTCCTGCTTCAGCCTCCCAAGTAGCTGGAATTACAGGCGTGTGCCACCATGACCGGTTAATTATTTTGTATTTTCAGTAGAGACGGTTTCACCATGTTGGTCAGGCTGGTTTCGAACTCCTGACCTCAGATGATCTGCCCGCTTTGGCCTCCCAAAGTACTGGGATTACAGGCATGAGCCACTGTGCCCAGCCGACAGGGCTCAGTAGGGTCTGCACCAAGGACAGCCTTCTCAGTTCCCCAGGAGCAGGAGTTTACAGGCCAGAGGTTTACTGGCCTCAGGGGAGCTCAGGCCCCGGTCAGCAGACTTGAACGCAATCTCTTAGGAATACATAACGCCTTCCATTGCCTCTCTCCTCCCGTCTCAATTCAGAATTGTAAGAAACACCAGGAGAAATGGAGTGAGTGCCAGGCCTGCGCTTTGGTGGAGCCACGATGCGTGTGATTTCCTTTGCACTGTTTGGGCCTGGCACTTCCTGCCAGGCAGGAGATTTCTTGAGACTTCAAAGGCAGCACACAGTGGAGTGTGAAGCAGATTGAGCACTAATAAAGAACTAGCGCCTAGAACAATAGAGCTTCCTTGTGATTCCTGAGTGTGGGGAAAGTGCAAAGAAGAAATGAAAGTCTCTGGGTAACCCTGGGAGAAAGGAAAGCATCCACGAGCAGATTCTATATGCAGTAATGTGACAGAGTTCACAATGAAGTTATATTCACATTCGAAGCTACTGAGGCTCAGGCTCAGCTGCAGTGGGGGAGGTATCATCATACCCAGAGAAAAATGGCCTGCTATAGAAAAAGCTAACATAATAGCATGCATATTATTCCAGAACAAAATAAGTAGAATAATATACCCTATATTTCTAGAGTGCTTTTACTTGTTAAGGGTTTCAGTAGCAAAGTGACCAACATCTTGTTGCTTTCTCACGTTTCCTTTATAAAAATTTCCCTTTGTATGTTCAAAACCACCTTCTTGCTTCCAGAAAGTTATAAGAATAAAATTGCATTTCTTTTTTTCTTTTTTTTGACGGAGTCTTGCTCTGTTGCCAGGCTGGAGTGCAGTGACGCTATCTTGGGTCACTGCAACCTTGCCTCCTGGGTTCAAGTGATTCTTCTGCCTCAGCCTCCTGAGTAGCTGGGACTATGGGCATGCGCCACCACGCCCAGAATTTTTGTATTTTTAGTAGAGATGGGGTTTCACCATGTTGGCCAGGATGGTCTCAATCTCTTGACCTCATAATCCACCCACCTCAGCCTCCCAAAGTGCTGGGATTACAGGGTAAGCAACAGCGCCGGCCTCTTTTTTTTTTTTTTTTTTTTTTTGAGACAGCCTTGCTCTGTTACCTAGGCTGGCAGTGGCACCATCTCGGCTCACTGCAACCTCCACCTCCTGAGTTCAAGCCATTCTCCATTCTCCTGCCTCAGCCTCCTGAGTAGCTGGGATTACAGGCACCTGCCACTGCATCTGGCTAATTTGTGTGTGTGTGTGTGTATGTGTGTGTGTGTGTGTTTATGTGTGTGTGTGTGTGTATGTATTTTATTTTTTTTAGTAGAGACTGGGTTTCACCATGTTGGCCAAGCTGGTCTCGAACTGCTGACCTAGGTGATACGCCTGCCTCGACCTCCCCAAATGATGCGATTACAGATATGAGCCACTGCGCCAGCCGAAATTGCATTTTTAAATGTAAAGGCCCCAACAGGAAGGAAGCTATATACAGTTCCCAAGCTCCAGGAAGCTCTCCCCACAGGTCTCACGTGGGTCTCCATGCTGAAAGCTTGGGATGAGGGAGGCCAGGGGAAGGAGTCACACGTCAGTGGCCAGCGAGACTCTGAAGTAGGTGCTGCTGTTTGTGAAGACTCTTCGCTGTAGTGTGTATAGTCTTGCATTGCTTTCTTCTTGCATTTTCGAGCATTGTGAATTCCCCAAATGAGTTAACCAAAAATCAACTTGGATCCTCGATCCTTTCTTTCTATCTGACTAGGGGACTTCAAGTGGTAGCCTTGACTAGCCTTTTCTCTTCTGGAGACCAGGGCTCATAGAAGCAATACTGACCTGGAACGTGTGTTAGTCACTGCTAACTGGCCTTTCTGAGCCTCAATTTCTGACATTTCCTAAAAATGAGGAGACAGCTTCAGTTACCCCTAAGGAATCTGCCTATAAAAGAATCCCATGAATCTATGATGTCATAAGACAGCAGTCCCCAACCTTTTCGGCATCAGGGACCAGGTTTTACGGAAGATAATTTTTCCATTGATGGGGGTGAGGGGTGGTATGGGAATGATTCAAGCACATCATATTTGTTCTGTACTTTATTTCTGTTCTGATTACATTGTAACACTTAATGAAATAATGATACAACTCACCATAATGTAGAATCAGTGGGAGCCCTGAGCTTGTTTTTCTACAACTCGATGGTCCCATTTGGGAGTGATGGGAGTCAGTGACAGATCATCTGGCATTAGGTTCTCATAAGAAGCATGCAGCCTAGATCCCTCACATTCGCAGTTCACAATAGGGTCCTGGCTGCTATGAGACTCTAAGGCCACCGCTGATCTGACAGCAGACGGAGCTCTAGTGACAATGTGGGCACTGGGGGGTGTGGCTGTGAATACAGATGAAGCTCTGCTCACTTGCCTGCAGCTGTGTGGCCCGGGGTGGCAGGGAGGGGAAGACCCCTGCTAGAAGAGAATTGAAGTGTTTAGAATTGAATAATAAGATTGAATTACTTTCATTTTTTTTCTAATAGTTCTTTCCCCCATCCTCCAATGGGTATATTACGTCTCCTCTCTCTGAATCAGTAACTCAAGCATATATGATCTTTGTCTTGCAAGACAACCAGAGGTGATGCTAAGTCCACAATGCTATGACCCAGAGCCACTGAGGCCAGGCCAGCGCCCAGTGAGCAGCACACAGCCCACACGCATCAAGCTCTTCTCGTGAGTCTAAGCTGGAGCCTTCCGCCACAGTGTCTGACTCTACCTACTTGCTTACTACAACATGCCACCAGAGGTCTTCCCCCGAAATAAGGAGTAAGTTCACAGCCTTAGGGGTGATATAACCATATTCTTTTCCCTTTCTTTCTACTAGTTCTAGTTTCAGGTGGCAGTGATAAAAGGAGTGTTCTCTTCCTCTTAAACTCTAGATTGGAAAAATAAATGAATGTGAATAGACAACCCCCGATCTCTTCATTCTGTGTCAAAGCCCTGGGGAATCCATTTTACCACACCCAGACTCATGGAAGTCAACAGCATAAGCTCTTGCGTTCATTGCCACGGGACTTGGCATTGTGAAAATCACTGGATTGCATTGTGCGCTAACACTCCTTTCAGGAAACAGAGAAAATGTGCCTTTGCTAGTAGGTGGGTGAAAACCCATCTGAGAGCTGTAGATTTCACCCTGTGTTCTCAGTATTGTCTTGTCAAGAGGAGCTATTATCAAGTCCCAAATGAGCCTGGCAGTACTACCCTCAATGAGGTGTTTAAAACTGTCTTCCCTAGTGAGAATGAAAACACGGCTTTTGTTCCCGTTTTTACAATGAACTGCATAGTATTATCACTATCAATGAGGTGTTTAACATCAGAATTGCCTTCCCTGGTGGGAAGAAAAACACTTACTTTGTTTCCTTCCTTAAAATTAATTGAGGTTTTTAAAAACTTATCCTTATTCAATCAACAGTCACATAAAGGGGAGAAGAGGCGAAAATGAGATTTTAAAATTTGTCTTTGGTGGCCCATCAAACACTGTCAGCACATTCTTCCTGTTTACACCACTTGCTGAACACGTTTCTTCACCTTTGCTTCATGTTCCCCCATCGTATTTTATAAGCTTGGCCTCATTGTGAAGCAGGAGGACTACAAACATACCTCTGGAACACTGAACAGGGAACGAAGTGGTAATTTTATTCGGCCGGGAGCTGCTGCAGCATTGATGCCTCAATAACCAAGCTCCCCGACTAGAAAATCCTGTCCTCTTTTAAAGGCTCACAATCTTAGAGGTTACATGCGGGAGGGTCGTGATCGATGAGGTAAGCGGAGCATGTGACTTAGGTGGGGGGTCTAATCGTGATTAGGCGAGAACAGTACCTTCTGGGGAAAATTCCTCCACTTCATATCCGTGATCTAGAGAGAGGACTGTAGTTAGCACCGGGGGTTTAATCCTTTAGACCTGACCAGAGGTGCCAACTGGTCCCTCCTCTGGCTGACTTTTAACTTCTCCTTTTGAGACGCAATGTAGAATGCTAAACGGGAAATGGCCTTAGAAGCTCGGTGTAGTCCTTGGAAGGGAGCTAATCATGAGATCCTTGCTAGGATGCATGAAGGAATGAAGGAATGACTATGTTGGTCCACATATTCTTTTTTTTTTTTTTTTTAAGATGGAGTCTTGCTCTGTCACCCAGGCTGGGGTCCAGTGGTGTGATCTCGGCTCCCCTCTATCTGTGCCTCCCAGCTTCACGCAATTCTCCTGCTTCAGCCTCCCAGGTAGCTGGGACTACAGGTGCACACCACCACACCAATTTTTGTATTTTTAGTAGAGATGGGGTTTCACCATATTGGCCAGGCTGGTCGTGAACTCCTGACCTCAGGTGATCTGCCCACCTCGGCCTCCCAAAGTGCTGGAATTACAGGCGTGAGCCACCATGCCTGCCTTGATCCACATACTCTTTATTAGCTTGCAAATTTTCCACAAGGCTGCCCTACCTATTCTCTAAGGTTAAAGAAATTTATGAAAAATTAAAATCAGTCTGCAGAGTTAATATTTAAGGGGGCTTTGGCAGATATGGTTAATGGTGCCCCCTTCCCTCATTTCCTCATGGGGTTCCAGAGGCAGCTCTAACCTTTAAAACTGCCAGCCTCTGCTTGAGACATGGGTGTTCTATGGCTACTGCCTTTTGCAAGATGCAGCAGAATATAGAAGGCAAGAGAAGCAAAGCCCTGACTTTCATGGGCATAATAACAGCAGGTTTCAAAGAACGAATGAAGACCCAGTCTACCTCACACCCAGGTAGGAAACTATCCAATGGCAAGGAAAACTTGAAGGGTGAGAGGGGAAGCTAGGGAATTCCGCTGCTGATATCCTTCCCTGAAGAGAGGCCCAATGTCCTGCCTACCTGTACCTCCAAGGCTGAATTGCAACGGGAGGGGCGAAGAAAGGGAAACAGAGAGGTGAGGAAGGATGATGGCAACCTTAGAAGGTCTAGGTGATCCGTGAGTAAGGTGACCATGCCCATTCCCAGCAGCAGCCAACGAAGCTAAAAGACTAGCACATTCCCTCTTCCTGGCATGGCAGGGAGGAGTAGACTAGAAAGGACGGTGGGCCATGTCTGGGAAGTGGACTGAGAGGGCCTCACAGAGAACCTGCACTCCCCAACACCGTACAGTAGGTTATGGGACATTCACTGCGCCTGAGAGAAGCAGGAGCACAGCAGAGAGAGTCTCCTGACCTAGAGGCCCTGCTACAGGGATGCGGAGGGAGCAGCAGCGGCCCATGTGGGCCTATGTGGACAGAAACCTGGTAGAAAGATGGCTGCTTCAGGGGATGCCTGGGAGCTCTTCATCTTGGCCCTGACCCTGCCCTTGTGTCTCAACACTGCGTCCGCTCCTTGGAATAGGATACTCAAATTCATGGAGAAGGAGACAAGATCTTGACGTGACTGAAATTAAGTTTCCACCATTTGGTACAATGGGACCTTAAAATAGAAAACAAATTAAATCAGAGAAAAATATTGTAGCTACATTTGTTTACACACCTTGAAATTATGGACAGAGATTTGTACCTACCATACTCAGAACTTATTTGAAAAAAATGTTCTCTGCAGAAACGAAAAAGAAACAATAATTAAATTTTGTCAGTATTACCAAATAAAACCTAAGGTGTTCTAAAGTTCATTAATTAGATTTAAACTGTGTGACTTTATATACATCCCTAATTTATTTCTTATGATTCATAGGTGTTGGTATCCCCTTTTACAGGTAAGGAAGTGAAGACCCAGAAAATAGGAATAATTTGCCCATAGCCACAGTGGTGGTAAATAGTAGAACCGGAACTCCAGCTCAGGAATGCCTGACTCCTAAGTTGATATTTTTGAGCACTAAATTAGGCTCTATACTGTTCTTTCCTTTGGCTTTCTAGATTCCTCCAGGAACATTCCTTTCTCCTTTGTCCCCTGATCACATTTACAAGGCAATGACACATTCATGAACGGAAGCTCTGGGTATAAAGAAGCAGAAATTTTTTACCCTTCCTGCTCCTAATTTCCAAAGGGCCCAATAATGAAGTGGATGGTTGTGGTCATAATCTTAGTTTTTGGATTTAACAAGTCTTAGCTCAGTTCCTATTTATCTTTCAGTCGCCACACCTCATGTGCTAATCAAAACGGCTGACTCATTAAACTTTGCCAAGCAGTATGTGATAGGAGAGAGTTCTAGACCAGAAGTCAGTAGAATGACTGTTCTTTGGTTTCTTATTCTTGCTCTGCCATTAACCAATTGTTTCACCTTGGGCAATAAGTCAACCATTCTGAACCTAGGTTTCTTTGTCTATAAAATAAATGCAATCTGTAAGGTCCCCCTCCAGCTCAAACTTTCCATGATTCTGAATAGTCAGGATCAAGTTTATTGTTTTATGGGAAGGTGAACTGCTGTTCTCCAAATACCACCTCTTCTCTGAACTCCATCTCTCTCCTACATTCTGGGATAAGGGACAGGTGTAGAGCTTCACAAAAGGATGGGAAAATAAAATCTAGTAATACCTCACCTTGTTGGCATTAGGAGAAACAGGAAGACTAAAAAGATGAAATTGTCTCCAGTAAGGTACTGTGAAACACTATATAAAAATGTAAAAATTGCTATAAAAAGGTTTTTCACTTTGGCTAACATGTGGGGATAAGGAAGCCATCCTGACAGCAGCACCTCTTAGAATTGTCTTGTGTCTTGCTGGGCACTGTGGCTCATGCCTGTAATCCCAGCACTTTGGGAGGCCAAGGCGGGCAGATCACGAGGTCGGGAGTTCGAGACCAGCCTGACCAACATGGTGAGACCACGTCTCTACTAAAAATACAAAAATTAGCTGGGTGTGGTGGTGCGCACCTGTAATCCCAGCTACTCAGGAGGCTGAGGCAGGAGAATTGCTTGAACTTGGGAGGCAGAGGTTGCTATGAGCCAAGATCGAGCTACTGCACTCCAGCCTGGGCCACAGAGTGAGACTCCGTTTCAAAAAAAAAAAAAAAAAAAAAGAATTGTCCTGTGTCATTTAAACCTTACTACCATCCTTTCTGTAACTTCTTTTCTGGTATTTGGTCATCCTTCTGTTAATATTGCTGTTATCTTCATTTCCTTGAGTGTAAATTCTTTTATTTATTGAGTTTGTTATTTTCCTTGCATGACACTGACATCACTCAGATGTTTTATCATTCTCAGGGCGAGTGTATGAGTCAGACCTGTACAATCATTTCATACACCTGGCTAGAGTGTTTATGTAAGGGATAGATATATGACTCAACAGGACCAAAGAACTCCCAACAGAACCTTAGAAACTACCAGGAAGAGAAGCTCTCTCGCTATGAAGTTGCCGAGCTATGAAGAACGTATGCTGTGAGCTAACAGCAACCATCTTGCCATGATGTAGGAAGAGCCTACCTGAGACTGCAGAGACAAGAGAAACAGGTTTCCTGATCATATTGTTTGAGTACCTGGATCCCACAGTCTACCTCCGGAGTCTCAATGACACAGCCAATAAATTCCCTGTGTGTTTTAGCAGAAGCCATGTTAAACCATAATTTTTTATTACTAGCAACTGAAATTAATCAAATGAGATTTTGATTAATTAAACCTGTAGAAAAAGCCCATCGTTTTCAAACTTCTCATCAGTAGATGCCCAAGGGGCCTTTCTGTTTTGTGTGTTTGTTTGTTTGTTTATTTGTTTGAAACTGAGTCTTGCTCTGTCACCCAGGCTGGAGTGCAGTGGTGCAATCTCGGCTCACTGCAATATCCACCTCCCAGGTTCAAGTGACTCTTCTGCCTCAGCCTCCCGAGTAGCTGGGATTACAGGTGTGCACCACCACACCCGGCTAATTTTTGTACTTTTTTAGTAGGGACAGGGTTTCACCATGTTGGCCAGGCTGGATGTGAGCTCCTGACCTCAGGTGGCCCACCCTCCTTGGCCTCCCAAAGCGCTGGGATTACAGGCATGAGCCACCATGTAGAGGTCAATTGCTACACTACAGGAAAAGAAGGTAAAGTGGAACCACATTTGACTTCCATTTACATGCTGGTTTTAGAATCTAACCCCCACGAAAGGTATAACTTCACAATCTACTTGATCTTCACAGCAGCAAACAAATTTATTAACATTTATTAATGTTAAGGCTTAATGTAAAAACAATGGCATAAACCCTGCAGGAAAGTAGGAAAACTTTAGAATTATCCATCTGCTGTCGATTTATCACCAGAGATTAGATTTTATCCTAAAGGCATATTTTTGGAATATCCAAATATCTGTAATATGGTCTCTCCTTCAGAATTTTCTTACATGATGTGGAAATCAAGAGCTACCTGCCTTAAGTTGATAGATTAAAAACTGATGATTAAGTATAATATTTGAATTTATGGCAGGTAGCCAACAGGAAAACAATAAAAGATAACAAAGTTGTGAGAAAAAAGGGTAGTGTAAACGATATGAATTTCTCAGCTTCAACATTCAGGAGTGAAATAAGTACTGCTTAAAGTTGAAAAATTAAGAAGAAATGGACCAGGCATGGTGGTTCATGTCTGTAATCCCAGCACTTTGGGAGGCTGAGGTGGGTGGATCACGAGGTCAGGCGATCAAGACTATCCTGGCTAATATGGTGAAGCTGCATCTCTACTAAAAATACAAAAAATTAGCTCAGCGTGGTGGCACACGCCTGTAGTCCCAGCTACTTGGGAGGCTGAGGCAGGAGAATGGCTTGAACTTGGGAGGCAGAGGTTGCAGTGAGCCAAGATGGCACCACTGTAGTCCAGCCTAGGTGACAGAGCAAGACTCTGTCTCTAAATAAATAAATAATTAAAAATTAAGAAATTGATGTATAAGCATTTAATTTAGAGTTATGAAAATAATCACCCAAAGAAATAAAGACAGAAATGACATGAATGCTGATGTCCACAGAGTGGGACTAGGGCAAGTGACAGAGATTGTTTACTTTCATTTATGCTTCTTTTTTTCTATGTAGATGTTTCATTTTTGTGTGCACATTTATTATTTAATTTATTTTTTGAGACAGAGTCTCCCTCTGTTCCCCAAGCTGGAGTGCAGTGGTGCCATCATAGCTCACTGCAACCTCGACCTTGTGGGCTCAAGTGATCCTCCCACCTTAGACTCTCGAGTAGCTGGGACTACAAATATGTACCAACACACCCAACTAAGTTTTGTATTTTTTGTAGAGACAGGGTTGCCACGTTGACTAGGCTGGTCTTGAACTTCTGGGCTCAAGCAGTCTGCCCACCTAGGCCTCCCAAAGTGCTAGGATTACAGGCGTGAGCCACCACGCCCAGCCTGTAATTTTAAATTGGCCAGAAAAACTATGTTCATCTAGGCAGACTGCTCTCCTGCCCTCTAAAATATCGACCGCAAGCATTCTCTGCACCATCAGATGGCCTCCATGTCAACTTCCCACCTCCAAACTTACAAACGTCTTTTTTTTTTTTTTTTTTAAGACAGTCTTGCTCCCATTGCACAGGCTGGAGTGCAGTGGAGTGATCTTGGCTCACTGTAACTTCCACCTCCCAGGTTCAACTGATTCTCCTGCCTCAGCCTCCTTGGTAGAGAGATTACAGGCATACACCACCAAGCCTAGCTAATTTTTGTATTTTTAGTAGAGACGGGGTTTCGTCATGTTGGCCAGGCTGGTCTCAAACTCCTGACCTCAGGTGATCCACTAACCTTGGCCTCTCCAAGTGCTAGGATTACAGGCCACAAACCTCTTCTTTTAAAATAGAGGAAGTGTCCGCCCACCTAAGGTTAATCGCCCCGCCTGTGTGTGGGTCCCAGCCACACCTATGTCTTCAGAAATTGCTAATTACCCTCTTTCTCTTCAGGATCCTCAAACTCCCCTTCTCTGTGAGCTGCCCTCAAGCAATGGGGCACATGTTGAGGCTATTACCATCTGAAATTGAAAAGCCACCTTGACCCCATGACCCCGTCCAGCTTCCTCTCTTTTCTCCCCTTTATAGCCAAGTATCTCCATTTCCGACTCCTGAACTCACTCTGATATGGAGTCTGTCTTCATCACTGCAGTAAAACTGCTTTGGCTAAGCTCACAGGTGGCTCCAATCCCTAATCAGACTGTTAACTACCAATCTTCCTCTCACTTGATTTCTCGAAGCTTCTGACACAGGGGATCACTCTTTTAAAACATTATCTTGCTTTAACTTTCAGGACATCACACCTTAACACTGTAATTTGGCAGATTTTGTCCTCACACATCATTTGTGTAAAGGATTTCCCCTCACCATGAAGTGTGTCTCACATCAAGTCATAACCTTGGCCATGACTGGAGTATTTGCTCCTCACAAGCCTCTGCACTCCACATGCAGACCTTCCTGCCAAAGGCTTTCTTGCTTCCATCATCACATCCAGGAACAGGGGCAATCCCTTCATGTTGCTCCACTGGAAAGCCATCTGCAGAAAGGCCAGCTTGCCACTAGAATTTTTATCGGATGTCTTCAGAGAGAGTGATACGCTGCAGCACCAGTTTCAATGAATGGGCTTCTGCTTACAGCAGAAAATTTAACCTTGTGAACTCAGTCACTTGTGGTTTGAAACTCAATTTGGGATGACAGTGGATCTCTCTCAGTTCATTAGAATTCTCTCCCTTTTCTCCTCCGAGTAGATTTCTAGTGAGGGCACTGGTGGGGCGAGGCTTGGTTCTCATTCTAGCATTGTCTTGTGCTTTCTCCCCTGTGGGCTCTGCTGAGAGTGTAACTGCCTGATCTCCCAGCACGAGCAATGCACACTGATCATTTCAGGAGAGGTTGAGGGTCCTCTCCTATAGATGTGGCCTGATGGGCATTGGTCTGATGACTTGCTGAAAACTCACTGCATCTTCCTTTGCTGACAGGCTGACCACTCCCAGCCTCATTCACCTTTGACCGTGGTGCTTGGTAGGCACTTCACCATTCAACTCTCTTTTGGGAACTTTTTGGATCGCCTCTGGGCCCTGTGAGATATATCTGCATGCGTGTGTGTGTGTGTGTGTGTGTGTGTGTCTGTGTGTATATATATATATATACACACACACACAAGCTGTGTGTTAAGGGCAGGAGGGAGGCGTATAGTTGGTTATCAAAGCTATAAAAAGGCCCTCTCCATGCTCATTTCATACAGGCTCAGAGCACTATTTGGCTGTCTTCTCTCAGAAACTCAGGCAGAGCCAAGCCCTTCCGCTCTTAGACTAAAATCTATCCAGCAATTTATAACAGCCAACACTTCCCTGCCTGCATCTTATTCCCTGCTTCCAGATTTTCCTAGTTATCATCCAAGTTCTCTTCTCACCTTTTCTCTATGAACGTCTCCCCCAGCTTAGAGAGGAATTGTCTCTGTAGGTGGGAAGGTGTTTTTGTTTTTTTTTTAAATACAGATGGGGTTTCACCATATTGGTCAGACTGGTCTCAAACTCCTGACCTCGTGATCCGCCCACCTCCACCTTCCAAAGCGCTGGGATTACAGGCGTGAGCCACCACGCCCGGCCCAGAAGGTCTTTAAAAAAAAAAATGAGGCCAGACACAGTGACTCATGCCTATAATCCCAGCACTTTGAGAGGCTAAAGCAGGAGGACTGCTTGAGATTCGAGTTCAAAACCAGCCTGGGCAACATAGTGAAACCTTGTCTCTGTAAGGTTATTCTTGTAAGGATATTGCCGAGTTTAAAATGAGGAAACTGAGGCCAGCACGAGAAAAATTAAATTCCAGTTTATTTAGCTCCCGGGCGAGGTTCTGTGGCCCCAGGGCAGGGAGAGAGAGAGAGAGAGAGAGAGAGAGAGAGAGAG
>CAUYLG010077039.1:0-91903 GCA_963573385.1 Cacajao melanocephalus | reverse complement strand
GCTGGCGACCCGTGTGGCTCCTCCGCCGGGAATCTCCTAGTCTGTGGGCAACAAAAATTCGTCTGAAAGTGCGGCGTCCACTCGCTCTCTGTGCTTTCACTGGGAGCTACAATCCTGAGTGTTGTTAATCGGCCATCTTGGATCTCTCAATCAATTTTTTTAATTATTTGTAGAGTTGGGGTCTTACTATGTTGCCCAGGCTGGTCTCAAACTCCTGCGCTCAAGTGATCCACCTGTCTTGGCCTCCCAAAGTGCTGGGATTACAGGCATGAGCCACCACATCTGGCCTAGAGCATTTAAAAAATATAGTTTCTATAAACACAAAGAGAAAATGATCTATTTTACTATCCTCTTGGATTCAGATAACTCGGTAGCTAAATAAATAGCAGATGTTGGTGACTGGGCAAATAAGACATCTTAAAGTAACATGCCTTTTAAAGATTGAATTTAATACTCCTTTTCTAAAAAGCTCTTGCCCAGATTTGGTTGTTAACAAGAAGGCTGTAATAATACTACGAATAGCTGCTATGCAAATGTTTAGATTGGTAAGTGTTGGGTTGTTTTCATCAGTAAATGAATAAATGTTATAATGCCAGGAGTCGTGGCTCACACCTGTAATTCCAGCACTTTGGATGGCCAAGGCAAAGTTCGAGACCAGCCCGGGCAACACGGTGAAACCCTATCTCTACAAAAAGTACAAAAATTAGCTGGGTGTGGTGGCACAAGGCTGTAGTCCCAGCTATCAGGGAGGTGGAGGTGGGAGGATCAACAGAGCCCTGGGAGGTCAAGGCTACGGTGAGCTGAATTGCACCACTGCACTCCAGCCTAGATAAGTGATATCCTGCCTCAAAAGAAAAAAAAAAAGAATAAATGTTATAAATTATCATTACTCAAAAAAAGGAAAATAATTTGAGTGCTGTGCATATTTGCTAATAATTCCCACATCAGAATGTACATCTCTAGGTAATTGATTCAGAACAGTCCCCACGAAGGTACAAATGTCCTTTACTGCAGCGCTCTGTGCTGGCCCACTCTTCCCTAGGCTAGATTGCCCTCTTCCATATCCTCACCATGAGCTATAGGCCAGACATTTAGAAGGCCACCTCTCCAGTCCTGAGCACTTAGAAGGTTGTATCTCCAGTCCATTCTCTCTCTTGAGTTCCAAAAACAGATCCTGACCTATGTTACCTACTGCCTACCAGATAAGTCCACTTAGAAGTCTCATGCATTTACACACACACACACACACACACACACACACACACAGAAACACACACAAATTTTCCCAGTCCTACATAACTCAGAAAATGAGTTATCCATCCATGCAGGCAGGTGCTAATCCCCAGAAACCCAAGAATCATTTTTGATTCTCTCTCCCTACTCACCTCTCACACATCACCAACTGTCAAGTCCCAGCAAATCTCTTCTTAAGCATTTCTCAGGTCCATCTACTCTCTGTTTCTACTACTCACACCCAATCTATCTCATCATCATCTCTTCCCACAAATCTATTCTCTACACTGCAGAAAACATCTTTGAAATGCAATTAAGACCACTCACTTCACTGTGTAAACTCCTCAATGGCTTCTCATTTCTCTGGACTTCCTTCAGTCCCTCCCACGTATCACAGTCGCCCTAGACTCAGGTCTAGGTGTGTGCTGTTCCCTCCACCTGGAATGCTGTCTCTTTCTTTTCCCACCCGGTCTCTGCCCCCACTTCACTTCTACAGCATCACCAGACTAACTTACATTCTTTGTGATGGTCTCAGATAAAACGCTTTGATCCGGATGGCTTCTCATCACTTCTCAGAGCAAATTTCTTTTCCAGATGTATGCTTCCAAAGCACCCTAGCCTCTTCTTTTCGGTAACTCATGTCCCAGTGAGTTTGGTAACTCATTTGATTTAGCGCATTCCCTGCAGACTGTAAGCTACATAAGGGCAGGACTGTGTCTGGCTTCTTTAAAAATTAACTCAACACATACTTATTAAGCATGTACTATATACCAAGCAGTATTACTAAATTGGTCACTGCTGTAGGCCTCACACCTAAGAAAGAACCTGATTCTGAAGAATGCTGATATCGTTTTGAAGCAATAAATAGATGAATAAGGCTATATACTTATGCCAAAGATGCACAGGACATTTGAATTTTGGACATGGCTGTTTCCAAAAATTATTTAGAGCCAAAGTTTGTGAATGAGACTGGTTCATGTTGGTTTTGGGAAAAAGACAGTGTGATTGTAAATCAATGAGACGTTTTTTTCTACTTGGCTCATCAACTGGCTCTAGATTTAGTTATACAGAAGAATCAATCCATGGATTGATAGAAAAGCAAAGCTGCTACTTGGGGGAGGGGCTCTTGGGAAATTACTGATGCCAACATCGTCTTGGTGTTTGCAATGGTAAGGGAAAGCAAGAAGAGAAAAGGGGTAGAAATTCACCCAATGCAAGTGTATACACTAGACTAGCAGAAAACGTCAGTGGACAGCCTGACATCGAAAGAGGAGGTAAGACACATTTTTTCAGAAGGCTGCAGAAAGACTGTGTTATCACACAAGATAACACATGTATGTTACATGAGTAACATACACCAGTGACATGTATGTTACATCATATGATATGACACTGAGATGTAAATTGAAAGTAATAGAATATTTAGTGATCTCTGTTTAAGAAGATATTAAAAGATGTCATGTTTTAAGTGCTCGTCTTACTAACAGAAATGTTAAATAGTATTTATTCTCAAACTTTCATTTAATTATGGATATCTACCGAAATTACACCTTAAAAATGAAATAGAAGTGTGCTAACAGTTTCAGGAATATTTTTTTCCAAATGGCACTTCAAAAGACAAGTTTAGTGACCTCTAAAATTTACTTCTTTGGAATATCTCATTCTCCAAGGACACCAAATAAATAAGAAGTCCCTCTCCCTTAGCTCTCTGCAGCCATTCCAACGTCATGCCTGTTTGCTTTCCATCGGTTGCACCATCCCCACATCACCCAAACCCAGCATTTACCTCCTACATATTTTTTTAACCAAATTTGCAAATCACTGCATGGTCTCTGAGGAAACCCAAAATCAGTCGTATTTGTGATGCGAAACTGTGATGGTTGTTTATTGTTAAAAAGTGTAATACCACAACTTGTCTTTCTTAAGTTCTCTGGGGTAAAGCCTATAATGCTCTTTCTGAATCCTCCTGCATCTAAGTTAGCACTCTGCTCACAGTAGACACTCAATAAATATTTTATGTCGAACTCTAATGCCCATTAAGATCATTCTACATTCTAAAACAACTTCAGATTTCCTCACTTACCCTGATACCAAATGAACACCAGCATCTCCAGCTTCCGCAGAATTGGCAATTGCAAAGAGGTGATTAAAGGTCTCTCTGAACCACTGCTTCTGCTTGTGAATGGGTGTGTCTGCAATCATGGAGAAAAGCAAAGTAGAACAGAAAGGAAAATGATGATGATGATGACAGTGCTTCCAATAAACTCCTTCCCAGAAACTTGGAGAAAAATAATGAGGCAAAAATAAAATAAGGAAGCAGGGAAGAACATTAATATAAAGTACCACATTGTGGTGGAGGATCTATCAGCAACAAGAGATTTGCATGTTGACACATGCTGTCCATATCTGCTCATATGATTAATCAAGGGACGAAAAACAGGCCAATAAGGGCCAAACCTGACATGCGAGCTGGCTGGAAGGTGGTCTTTGGTACTAGGTATACTGCAGAGATCCTTGGCAGGTCTATAACCAACCTGAGCAGAGCTTAGTTCATGGCTGCGGGATCCAGCTGGCCACACAGTTGAGACAATAGGACAAAGGACCGAGGGCCTCTTTCTTGGGGAATGAAAACATAATGGATGACAAGGGCAGGTCTGTGGGGCCCAAGTCAACCAGGACAGGGAACAGACTGCCCTTTGATGGGGAGCCCTAGGGGCTCACCTCCTGGTACAGGGAAACAAGCCTTGCAGGCTGGAGGCAGCCCCCTGAAGGCCAGACTTCCCAGCAGGGGCTGCCATTACCCTCCACACCAAAGAATCAGGTGCCAGCCAGAGTAGCATTTTTGAGGTCAGCACGGTATGCAGGGACTACACCATCCCCCAGGCATCTCTGCCAGAGCACATGAGGTTGGACCCAGACACAGCTTTTAGAAGGGTGCCAGGCCTGCTGGGGAAGAAACAAGATGCCGGGTTTAAGCCTCAAAATAATAGTGTCCAGTGTAGGCACAGAGAGAGCAGGAATGACGCCAAATCACAGACAAATCCAGCTGTGGCTGAAGTATGTTGTCATCTGATTCCTGTGGAAGGATCATGAGAGAGTGGCTAGTGTTAGGGCAGGGACCAAGGAACAACAAGCCTGACGGGCTGCTACGAGGGGAGTCACAGGGGAGACACGAAAACTGAGGCAGAGAGGATGCTAGGTTGGCTCCACTTGGAGAAGTGTCCCTGAAATTCAAGGAACAGATAGAAAGACCTTTGGAGATATCCTGCTTCCCTGGCAAAGCCCCCAGGTCACTGAAGGCATGTCAGTAGTGGGATTTTTCAGACAATTCACTTGTTATAGGGCCAATAAATATTTCTTTAGTAGCAAACCTGCACTGCCAATTTTAAACATGAGCCCGTGTGAAATTAACACTATATTCCAAAATTGCACACTGGGGATGCTGCTTTAGAAATAAGGAATAAATAAATTACAAGCTTCAGAGAGAACTAAATTAGACCTCAAGTAGATTTTACCCAACAATCTATGCCAGTGTGTGAGGTTGTATTGAAATGCAAATCCCTGTTCTCACCCCAAACCTTAAAAACAAAATAGCGACTGAGATTCACATGCTGCAGAAGTTATCCCAAAAGAACAGACAATTCCCATTCAACAGTGGGTCTAGGAAGCCTGGTAACCTAATTCATGTTCAAGTGCTGGTAACACAAACTATAGCTGGAATGATGGGAATAATAGCAAATGCCAATATAGCACTTACTATGTGCCAGGTACTCTTCTAAATGTTTTACATATATCAACTCATTTAATCTTCACAACAACCCTATGAGACAGGCATGGCTTCCATATGGTATTGGCATTTATGAGCACAGGAGATATTTATGACTGGGGCTCATCTGAATAGTGTATAGAAAAGAAACCTAAAGAGAAGACCAAAGTCTTTATCTAGCAGCACCACAGAGATAAAAACCCTGGGCCAGGAGACCCAGACACCTGGCCAAAGAGACAGTCCGGGCCTTAACGGCCCGATGAACCCTTAGATGAGTGACCCTCTTTGAGGGATGATTCTATGACTAGCTGGCAGCCTTCTGAACACTCAATCAGGCCTGGGGCAGGCAAGGGAGAGCCTGGAAAACGGTCCCAAGAACTCTCGTCACAAGAAAAGCACCTAGTGTAAGCTGGTGTATTAGTCTGTTCTGGCGCTGCTAATAAAGACATACTCCAGACAGGGTAATTTATAAAGGAAAGAAGTTTAATTGACTCACAGTTCAGCATGGCTGGGGAGGCCTAAGAAAACTTACAATCATGGTGGAAAGGGAAGCAAACAAGTCCTTCTTCACATGGTGGCAGGAAGAGAAGAATGAGAGCTGAGTGAAGGGGAAAAAGCCCCTTATAAAACCATCAGATCTCCTGAGAAATCACTCACTATTGTGAGAACAGCAGCATGGAGGTAACTGCCTCCGTGATTCAATTACCTCCCACAGGGTCCCTCCCATGACATTTAGGGATTATGGGAACTACAATTCAAGATGAGAATTGGGTGGGGACACAGCCAAGCTATATCAGCTGGCATCTGTTGGACATACCAGGTACCTGTGTTTGTTTCCTGGGAGGCAGTTCCCAGGAGCTGACCAGCAGAGTTCCTGGACCTGCAATGTAAAGGCCACTGCCATTACCACCCTAACAAAAGATGTGTCTATTCTTTCTTAGGGGTCTTTGGGCTGGAAAATACCAAGCACCAGCAAAGGCAGGGATGCCATGCTGAAAACAGGAGGGTTAAGGAAACACATGCAAACTGGACACTAGGACCCCGGCCTCTTCCCTGCTCACCTTCTAGAATGCCAGCTGGCATCCTGGCCTTCACCCTCCCCAGGCAGGACATGGAAGGCTCTTCCCTGGGAAACCTGACCCACCCAAGAAGAAAAACTTAAACTGAATGACATCACAGAGGTCCCCAAATAAATGGCCCTTCCCGCTTACTCCAGCGAGCTCACAGGCAACAAGCCCTATGCAAACACTCAGAAATTCCTATCTGCTGTTCAGGGTCCCACTCATAAACCTCAGTAGACAGGTAAAGAATACCACATGGCCAAGAAAAACCTCTATCATGAAAAATGAGCACATCAAAAAACAAAAAGCTCCCACAATTTGGAGATGACAGATACTCAGATACTACTCAGGGAGAAAATTTTTAAAAACTGTTATTAGTATCTTCATAAAGACAAGGGAGGACACTGCAATCCTCTAACACAAATAAGATATTGTAACAAAGGAAAATTCAGAGACCAAAAAAGAGCTTTGGGGTATTAGAACTATCATAGTAGAAATAAAAAATTCACTAGCAAGATAAAAGATAAAATTGAGAAAGTCTCTCAGAAAGTAAAATAAAGAAAGATAAATAGAAGGAGGAAAAAGCTAAAAGAATTGGAGGACCAGTCTGGGAGGCCCAGCATATTAACATTTCCAGAAAGAGGGAAAAAGACTTCAGAAGGGAGGAAGTTAACAACTGAGTAACTCAAAGACTGCTTCTCAAATTGAAGAACATGAGTTTCCAGATTAAAAGGACAGGGCAATTTTTGTATTCCAGATTGCTGGGGTGTAAACTATTTGATCGTTTAAACTATGGGCATATTTAACTTTGATAAAAAATAAAATTAAAGAGGAAAGAGACAATGGAAATGAGAAAATGGGGACAGTGAGTCTAAACCTCATTACTGCAGTGTGATTTTGGTTTCTATTTAATGCTATTTTCTTCCTCTTCTCATTTCAAGTGGAAAATACAGAAAGGAAAGGATGCATGCACTTGTTCAAAAATCAATACACTGGCAGGGCACAGTGGCTCATGCCTGTAATCCCAGCACTTTGGGGGTCAGGAATTCAGACCAGCCTGGTCAACATGGCAAAACCTTGTCTCTACTAAAAATACAAAACTTAGCTGGACATGGTGGCACATGCCTTTAGTCCCAGCTACTCAGGAAGCTGAGGCATGAGAATTGCTTGAACCCCAGAAGTGGAGGTTGCAGTGAGCCAGGATCATGCCACTGCACTGCAGCCTGGGTGACAGAGCAAGACTCTTTCTCAAAAAAAAAGAAAAACAAATCCATGCATCTTTAGGTTTTAATACATATTGACTAACTATGATCGACTAATTACGAACATATTGATCATTATTCGTATACAGGCTTAGAAGTTAGGATAATTTTAGTTCCACTGCAGGTAATTTCTGACCTGATGGTCATTACTGAGAGTCTGTGGAAAGGCAGAGCCACCAGTCATGTGGCCATCAGTGCTGTTCATCACACGCTTCTGTTGTACATCTTCTGGGAACTCCAGTCACACTCGCTGGCCTCCTGCTGAGGGTGGGGACATGTGGCCTGCTCTGCCAAACAGCTATCATTGGAAGTGTTAAAAGTTGCTTCCTGTCCAGAGTGTTTAATCATAGAGGTGAGACCCTCTGAGATCCCCACCCCTGGACACATGCGCTGATGACAATCAGGATGACAGCTGCTCTGTCGTCTTAGGTCCCTGGATGACAAGCTGGCCCCTTGCTGATGCTCAACCCACATGTAGTGTGAGCATAAACAAACCTTTGCCTTTTAAGATGCTAAGATTTGGAGGTTGTTTTTGTCCGGCAGCATAACTGTGGCTGTCCTAAGAGATGAACCAACAGGATGTGAAAACTGCACATCATGGCCAAGCATGGCGGCTGTAATCCTAGCACTTTGGGAGGCCAAGGCAGGTGGATCGCTTGAGGCCAGGAGTTGGAGACCAGCCTGGGTAACATGGCAAGACCTCGTCTCTACAAAAATACAAAAATTAGCCAGGTATGAAGGTATGCACCTGTAGTCCCAGCTACTCAAGGGGTTGAGGTAGGAGGATCACTTGAGCCTGGGAGATTGAGGCTGCAGTGAGCCAAGATCACACCACTGCACTTTAGCCTGGGTGACAGAGTGAAACCCTATCTCAAAAAAAAAAAAAAAAAAGAAAAGAAAAGAAAGAAAAAAAAAAAAAACAGGTATTACACTTACATCTACAGCCAGCCATTTTTGTCGACAGAATTCCACTAACATCATTCCATCAGACATCTACTGTGTCTGACACAGGAGCTGAAATCTCTTACCTGGATAAGTGTGAGGGATGAGCATTCCAGCTGCCACATCGCTGGTGGTATGCGGAGTAAACTTGTCTGAAATGACGGTAACGGAGCATTGGGGCACCAGTTTGGAAATGCATACAGCCGTAGAGAGCCCCACCACACCTGCCCCAACAACTGCAATCCGCGCTGTGTCCATGTGCCTGTGAAGAGGGAAATATACACCTTGTTTTAAGGATTATCCCATCCAGACAAAGTTTGGCCTTGACAGTTTTTCCATCAGGTCTTCAGCCACTCAGAATAAAACTTAGTCTATTGGTGTTTCTTGTGGGATAAAGAGGATATCCCTATAAGCTCACTTTCCATTAAATATTAAAAGCCCAGGGTCTCTATGGGCTTTTAGAGAGTAGCACAAAACTGGCTTGGATTTGCCTTTAGAACACGCATCCAGTAAGAAGTTCTGCATCTGGAGGGAGTTTTCTACTCATTCTTCCCCTTTTCCTTTTTTCTTTTTTTTCCCCCAAGATGGTGTCTTGCTCTATCGCCCAGGCTGGAGTGCAGTGGTGAAATCTCAGCTCACTGTAACCTCTGCCTCCTAGGTTCAAGCAATTCTCCTGCCTCAGCCTCCCGAATAGCTGGGATTACAGGTGCCCACCACCACACCTGGTTAATTTTTGTATTTTTAGTAGAGAGAGGGTTTTAGCATATTGGCCAGGCTGGTCTTGAACTCCTGACCTTGTGATCCACCCGCCTCAGCCTCTCAAAGTCCTGGGATTACAGGAGTGAGCCACCGCACCAGGCCTCTTCCCGCTTCCCGAAACCATTTTCCTTATGGGTACAATCTAGGGAAGGCTGATGAAAAACCGCAGAGCTGTAGTCTCTGCTCCCAGAAACCATCTGAGGAGTGGTGGTGAGGGGCATGACCCATGAGCAACTCGAAACTCAACTCTGTCTACAAACTTGTTTCTAATAATAAGGATGTCACAGAAAGTTTCAGTAGCTGAACTCAATCTCCTCTGTCATCTGCCTCTGACACCGGCCCCTTCTCTGTCCTGGACTGGTCCTGTAACCTCAGGAGCAGCTTGTGGTCTCCTCGCCTCGACTCCCTCATCTGTAACACAGAACGGACAGATTACTTGCTCCTTTGGGTGGTAAACAGGAGAGACCCAGTAAGGTGGCCTCATAAAGGAGGCTCCTTGGGAGAGTCTGAATGGAAATACAGGGGGCAGACTGTTGAGAAGCATTAAATTTACCCTGCCCCCATGGCTCCCTTGTGGAGAATACCTTTTAGTTTGTGATTAGTGGTAAGTGAGTAACAGCTGCCTGCTTGGAATATTTTTTGAGTTATAAGTGAATACAGAACATCTGTTTATTAATAATAATCACTTGTTAAGAGGGAATAAATACATGGATCAACATCTGCACGGGGCCTTCAGCCTGGAATGCTGTCAGCTCCTGAGGCTGTCAGCTCGATAGGCACCCCGGATAGACCCACTTTGTTGTTCTACCTGGGTGTCTGCTTCTCATTGCCATCAGCACCACCTGGGTGGGGGTCATCCGACCGAACTGGAACTCAGTAGCAGACATCCCGGAGCCCAAGCTGGGCATCCTGGGGCTGGCACCCAGTGTCCCACCCCTCATCCACGGAGCCTTGGCCCACTGTCAGCATCCCTGCCTGCCTTTGCTTCCCCGTTTTTGGCTTTCCCCATCCGTTCCTGCTCTAACTCTCTCTGTATGGCTCAGGTTTAAACTCCACACAGAGAAAATGCAATTGTCCCACCTGGTCATTGCCACCCCTGTTGGACAAAATTCTAGCACAGACCAGCTTGCTGGGCTAAGCCAGCCTCTGAATCTGCCCTTGGCATAGTTGCCCTTCTCTGTCCATGGCACAGTAGTCAGGGCACTGGGCCACATGGTACGAACCATGACCTCCCCCACACAAGTTCGCCTTTCCTTTAAATGGGGTGGCCGGCTTCCTCAGCAAGGGAAGCTGAGGGTTCCCTCATGCAAACCCTCCAGGACAAACGTGGGCTTGGTTGTTAGTGGTCTCTGCTTTCTCTTCCAGTTCTCAAGATTTTCGCACTATGAGACTTTAAAGCCCTCCAATGAGGTTTAGCGTGTTATTCCTATTCCTCAAGCAGTCTACGCATTGCTGTGTTAATCTGATTTGTTAATTTGACTGCAGTACAGCGGGCTGTCAGCTGAGAGGGAGCAGGCCTGCCAGGGCCGAGGGAAGAGAAGGGAAGGGACCCAGGCCAGAGCAGCCTGGCGGGGGCAGGCTTGAAGATGGCAGCCCTGCAGCCACCGATGCCCTTATTGGCTTTACTGTTGCACGTCGGCCTCCCGTGTCCAGCAACTCTCTCAAAACAGCTCTAATAAACTAAGTTGAAAGGGCAAGCAATCTGTAGCTAAGAATAACCAGCTGCCAGGGAGGAGTGAGCCAGCAGCGCAGTGTGTCCTGCCACAACGGCCTGTCCATCACTGTCCCCTGACCCTATTCAGACACACCCCTACACTCCCAGAGCATGGACGGAACGACCCCTCAGCTGAAAGCAGGAATTCAAGTACCTGTCTCTGAAAAAGCAGTCTTGGAAGCCACCAAAGTCCCTGGCACCAAAATTTGTTTCCCAGTGCCTGCCTGGTCTGTGCCCTGAGAGACAGAGGGAAAGCGAAACTGCTTCCCATTGGTGACTTATTCAGGACGTTTCCCCCTGGTCTTACTTACCATTGGCCTGTACGGCTGTCTCTGTCACCCATTGCCCCGGAGAAAGGAGCAAGTGACCTCAACCTGTCATCTCCGTGGCACTGTCTCTGCCAAGCCCTTCCCTTTCTGGCGTGCAAACCCTCCATCTGGCCGCCAGCCTGGGCTTTCTCCAGCTGATTTGCAGGCATGGTGAATAATGGGTAAGCCTGTCCAACTTCCGACCTCATTTGGCTGCCCACAGTTAGCCGGCTGCCTGGCTCTGCTGGGTCAGCTGGTGGGGAAGCAGGAAGGAGGGCGTGAGGGCTGAGTAATGTCGTTGATTGATTAGAGCTGGAAACATCATTCAGGAGATAATCTAGGATAGAACTACATGATTCTTTAGCCCAGACATCCCCAGCCTTTTAGGCACCAGGGGCTGGTTTTGTAGAAGACAATTTTTCCAAGGACTGGGGATAGGGTGATGGTTTCAGGACGACTCAAGTGTATTACATTTATTGTGTACTTTTTTTATTATTACATTGTAATATATAATGAAATAATTAAACAGCTCAACGTAGAATTAGTGGGAGCCCTGAGCTTATTTTCCTGCAACTAGATGTTTTTCTCTGGGAGTAATGAGAGACAGTGACACATCATCAGGCATTAGATTCCCATAAAAAGCACGCAACCTAGATCCCTCATGTACACAGTTTATAGTAGGGTTTGCGCCCCTATAAGAATCTAGTGCCACAGCTGATCTGACAAGAGGTGGAGCTCAGGCGGTAATGCAAATGATAGGGAGCAGCTGTAAACGCAGGTGAAGCTTCGCTCACTCACCCACTGCTCACCTCCAGCTGTGAGGCCCAGTTCCTAACAGGCCGTGGACAGGTAATGGTCTGTGGCCTAGGAATTTGGGATCCCTGCTTTAACCCACATATTCAAAGAAGGGAGTCAGTATTTGATGAGTGTCTACTGTGCTCTAGGCATGAAGCACTTTACAGTTAACAAGTTTGTTTCCAAGGAGGCAGTATGATGTATCAAAATAGTGACAATAATATTTCCAATAATGTATATTTAGCATAACCGTGTGCTAGGCACATGTATGACATCATATATCACAACTACCCTATGAGGCAGGTACTGTTATCACTATCCCCATTCTACAGATGAGTACATTGGGGCTCTAAGACAACAAAGAAGGGCACAGGATCTCTTAAGTGGTAAAAGCTAGTCTGGGTATCTGATATCAAGGCTCAAGCTCTTAACCAAAGCACAAACTTTGGTCTCAAGAGACTTGCCTTTTTACCTGAGCAAATCACCTAACTTCTGTGTTTGATTGCCCATCTGAAAACAGAATGAACTAAGAATGCCTTGCCATGTTGCCCAGGCTGGTCTCCAACTCCTTGAGGCCAGGAGCTAGAGACCAGCCTGGGCAACATGGCATGACCTCGTCTCTACAAAAATACAAAAGTTAGCCAGGTATGAAGGTATGCACCTGTAGTCCCAGCTACTCAAGAGGCTGAGGTAGGAGGATCGCTTGATCCTGGGAGATTGAGGCTGCAGTGAGCCAAGATCGCACCTCTGTACTTTAGCCTGGGTGACAGAGTGAAACCCTATCTCAAAAAAGAAAGAAAGAAAACTGAAAAGAATGCCTGTGACCACTTTGATGCCATGTTGTTGTAGGTCTCTGATAAATTCACATCTGTACAATTCTGTCAGGTCTGAGGGCAGGGGGAGGAAGCAGCTTTTTCTCCTGCTATGCTCAATACTGTCACAGTCACGGAATACAAAACACTTCCTGTAACGAGTTGTGTGAGTATTGCCTCCCTACACACCAAGCATCCCGTTCTGCAGATTCCCTAGCACACCCTCCAGCTCTGTGTCCTCTAATTCAATTCAATTCTGACACCAGCTACCTGGAGATAGTGTCAGATCCCACAGGTTGAGGGCTCAGTCCCACAAGACTTCCCTCACTTCAGATGCCAATTGCAAGCCCCGGGTTGTGGGTTTCTGACTGATGGGCTATAAATCAGGGTCCCTACAAGCCTCTTTTCAGGTTCAATTAATAATGGTTCAATTTGCTAAATTGGCTCCAGAACTCAGGAGAACACTTTGCTTACCTTTACCCATTTACTAATATGGATATTACAAAGGATACAGATTAAGAGCCACGTGGCAGAGAGGGCCAAGGCCAGGCATGTGGGAAGGGGCAAGGAGTTCCTGTGCCCTCTCTGGGGGCACCACCTCCAGGAACCTCCATGTATTCAGCCGCCTGGAGGCTCCCCAAACACTGTCTTGTGTTCTTCTTTTTTTATGAAAGCTTTAGTATGTAGGCATGATGGTTAAAACATTGGCCACTAGTGGCCAACTTAACCTTCAACCCCTTCTCCCCAGAGGTTGGGGATAGGGCTGAAAGTCCCCACTCTCTGATCATGTCTTGTCCTTTCCAGATGATCAGCTCCCATCCTAAAGCTTACTAGGGGGTCCCAGCCACTAGACATCTTATTAGCATACAGAAGACACTCATCACTCTGGAGATGCCACTGTTTTAGGATCTGTATGTCAGGAAATGGGAATGAAAACTGAATACTTATTTCCCAGTATCACAAGTGGTATACATATTTTATTGAGCACCTACTATAAAAAATCAATCAACAAACATTTATAGAGCAGTCACTTTGTCCAAGACATACTGCAAGGGCTATAAGATCTTTAAGGACTTCTGAGATGTTTTCTCCCTCAAGAAAGGAAACAAGGCAGAATAGGACTGTCCTCCAACCAACAGCACAGACTGCAGGTGCTGCGAAGGCTCAGGAGACAGAGGAGTATGGTGGACCCAAGTGGCCAGTCCAGGGGCATCAATGGGAAGTGAGGAAGGCCCCAAACAATCAATGGGATTTCAACAGACAAAGAAGAGGAGGGAGAAAAGTCTCAGGAGACAGAAAGCCACAGAGGCAAGAAGTTCAAAATGAGCTGAGGAAAGGGGGGCGGGTTTCACAGGGAGGTTTGCACAAGACCACGGTGTGAAAGTGCTGGAAATCTGGCTAGGATGCAAGACTGTCCTCAAAAAGTAACGGGAGCCACGGAAGAGATCTGAGAAGGCTCCTTCTTCCCCTGACCCAGGTCAGGACTCTGTGTTTTCCTGAAAAGCAAGAAGAGGAGGAAATACTTAGAAATGAAACCCAGAAAGAAAGCTTCTCTGTAGTAGTAAGAGTCTAAACAGATAAGATTAATAAATCCTTTATTTTTTGCCCAGAGCTGTAGCATTATGACTTGAGTGAAGGGTCCTTCAGAAAAAGGATAGGAAAACTGATTTAGGTATGACTGAGAGTAACTTCTAAAAGGGACCTCAGGAACCACCTGGGGAGAATCAGTGTTATTGCTTTCCAGGTGAGTGGTTGAGGCCCGAAAAGCTGATGTCATCTTCCTGAGACTTCAGGGGAGCTGGGCTTCATAATCTTCCCAATGCTTCTTCAGAAACTTTGAAACTTGGGCTGCAGAGGTCCCAGGGCCTCACTTCTGCAGCACATTTAGGGTCTCCCTAGCCACCCTGCTGCTCCTGCTGTGCTCTACACGGGTGTTGCTGGCTTCCAGGGTGTTAGCCTTGCTGGTATGCCCATGGCCAGTAAATGCAGGACCTAAGCTTACATTCTTCAGAAGACTATTGAAGATACGAGGCTCAGGGGCCAGGGATTCCCATGTGTACAGCAGTTTGGGGCAGGGAAGAAGGGCAGTGAAATTGTCATCACAGGGTTAATGAGATTATAAGCCAAGCTTTAGGGAGAATTCTAGTTAGACATTGACCAGGGTGGGTTGGTGCACTTTTTGATCCACTTCCCTGAAACTGTTAACTAATCAAGAATCAAGTAGCATGCTGGCCACCTGCTCCCCCGAGGTCTTGTTCCTACAGATAAAATCTCTGACATTGGATCTTTTTCCCAAGAATCACTTAAGGTGTTCTTCAGAGCCGCAATTTCAGCAGAATGGCTGACCCAGCTGGCATGGGTGAGCCCAGAGAATGCCCAGGAATGAAAAAAATTTAATTTACTTAGAGCAAGCAGTTGCCAGTGAAATGCTGGTGCACTGTAGACTTTAGACGTAAAAACAGCACCATCACTGACTTCTGGCAAATTCAGGTAAAACAAACATCCAAACTTCCAGACATTCTCTTGGGGGAAGTTGCTAAAGATGTTGGCTGCCATAGTCGGCTCTACCAGCTTCGATAAGAAAATACTCGTCTTCACCATGTACAAGAATTTATTAAGTACCCTTTTGCCTATACCATTTTGCATTTAGTATGTTTTCAGTACATATTTGATAGGAGTGAGAGAAAGGGCACAGGTGTGCCCCTCAGAACAGAGCATTCAATTGAGTACATTCAGAGTATATTTTGAGTATGAACCTCTCTGACAACACACCTTTTAACAGTGATTCGGGGGACAGATTCAGGTTTTTGGGGTCTTGGAATTTATACAGTTTCAAGAGCCCTCTTTAGAGGAAAAAAATACAAAATCATGAAAGAAAAGAATGCCTGTGACCACTTTGATGCCATGTGACAGAGGAGGAATGTGATAGAAAACCAAGTGGAAACAGACAGTGGTCACAGCTGATTGTAGTGAAGAGATCTTATGTTTGCAAAATTTACAAAATTTTACGAAAGCTTATGTCCAAGTGGACCCATTATTAAGCTCCATCACAGGAGCCTGGGCAACTCAAGGAGCCTGAAGTTTATGCATCATTAACTACAGTAAGTCTTCCCTGCAGCTATCCTGGACCAAAACTAACCATCAGGGCACAACAGAGACCGCAGAAGTACCTCCAGGTAGCTAAACTGCAGAGTCCACAAGGGAGGACAACAGCACACGGTAGGCACAGTCGGACAGTGACAGCACGCGGAGGCCGGACAGGAGGGGCCCCCATGCCCACAGGCCAAGGCCAAGACTCAGCAGGACATCCAACGAGGGTGGAATAAGTGGACATAGGCTTGTAAAATATCAGGGCTGTGCAGAGAGGCATTATGGTGTCGCTATGTTGTTTCATTTAATATTCCATTTCCAGGGGGACATTGTATTATAATCCTGAATTTCCAAATGAGAAGATTGAGGTAAAGAGAGATTGGTTTGCTTAAGTGGGAAGGCTTATAGCCAGGCCTTTTTTATTTTCAGGCTTCTATTGCCCCTCACACTTTGTGGCCTGTCAAAGTCACGTTAGTGCATGAACCTCGGTTACACAGAACTGAGACACAAGGTCACCTATCTAAAGTTTACCTACTTGTATGTGGTTTGTTCTCTGATCGCTCCAATGCTATGGCAAAGTACTCCTTGAAATATTTGCAATCAGAGATAGATTGGATGTGTTATGACTAGGTTCCAACGATTATATATATATATCTATACAAAAGTCACCATTTTCCAAGCATAAAATCAGAAGGCTGCACATATTAAGAAATGCTGAAGAAACAAAGTATGTTTGACTTCCTGCATGATAAACATTTGTAAATTTTTACAACAAAAAGCCTAATTTTTCTTCAAATAAATAAACTTTTTTTTTTTTTTTTTTTTTTTGGTAGACAGAGTTGCCCAGGCTGGAGTGCAATGGTGCAATCTTGGCTCACTGCAACCTCTGCCTCCCAGGTTCAAGCAATTATCTTGCCTCAGCCTCCTGAGTATCTGGGATTATAGGTGTACACCACCACGCCTGGCTAATTTTTTTGTATTTTGGGATTTCACCATGTTTGGCCAGGCTGGTCTCGAACTCCTGGCCTCAGGTGATCCACCTGCCTCAGCCTCCCAAAGTGCTGGAATTATAGGGATAAGCCACTGCACCCAGCCCCAGTAAAGAATTTTTTTTCCTTTTGAATTAAAATACTTTAATAAAGGTTTATGGATACAAAATCAACATATAAAATCAATCACTTTCTTTCATGCCAGCAATATACAGCCAGAAAATATAATTATTGGAAACGTCTCATTTCTAATTATAATGGAAATTTATGTACAAGAATATAACAAAAATGTGTACAACCTTTATGGAGAAAATTATACTTCATTAAAAGATATTAATGATGACCCAAGTAAATGAAGAGAGATAACCCATGATAATGGATAGAAGAGTCAACACCAGAAAAAAGAGTGAATTTTCCCTAACTTAGTCTAAAAATTCAGCTCATTGCCAGTTAAAAGCATAATAGGCAGTTTAGGTAGAATCAGTGGGGGTATGGGCTCCTAGGTTTCTGGTCAGCAGCAGAAATGTGGTTCTAGCCTGAGCAGTGGAAGCAGAAAGTGCAGGCTTGTAGGCTCCCAACCCAGCCATGTTAGTAGTGGCTTCCTGATCGCTAGGTAACTTATCCATTTGTTTTTCCTACACTTTCATAACTAACTGTGCATGAAATTCCTCTCTGTTCGAATTATCTCCAGTGGTTTCTGTTTTCCTGACTAGACATTGATACAGTGATGCATATGTAGATGTCATGATCTGAATGTGTCCCCTGAAAATTCATATGTGGAAGCCCTACCCCCATCAATGTGATGGTATTGGAAGATGGGGCTTTGGGGAGGTAATTAGGGTTAGATGAGGGCCTGAGGGTGGGGTCCTTGATGGGATTAGTGCCCTTATGATGACAGACATGGGAGAGCTTGCTCTCTCTCCACATGTGTGCACACAAAGAAATGGTCCCATTAGCACATGGTGAGATGTCAGCCACCTACACGTCAAGAGAAAAAGCCTCAGAATAATACCTACCTTCTTGGCACCTTAATCTTGGACTTCCCAGCCTCCAGAACTGTAAGAAATACATTTCTGTTGTTCAAGCTGCCCAGTTTGTGGTATTTTTTGAATAGCAGCCCAAGCTGACAAAGACAGTGGGCAATAAAAATGTAAAGAAATGCCTCAACATTCATATGTTGAAATCCCAGCCCTTAGAATGTAACCATATGTGGAGATGAGGCCTTCAAATGGTGATTAAGTTAAAATGAGGTCATTGGAGTGGAGCCCTAATCCAATATGACTGCCGGCCATAAAAGAAGAGGGAAAGATACCCGCCAGGGGTATGTATGCACAAGGGGATGACCGTGTTAAGAGACAGCAAGAGGGCAACCAGCTGTTAGCCAGAGAGGCATCAGAAAACCAACTGTGCTGGCACCATGATCTGAAACTTCCAGCCTCCAGAACTCTGAGGAAATAATTTCTCTTGTTTAAGCCACTCAGTCTGCGGTATTTTGCTATGAACACCTTAGCAAATGAACAGAATATAAAAGTAAAGTCAAGAAAGTATTGCCGGGTGTGGTGGCTCACACCTGCAATCCCAGCACTATGGGAGGCCAAGATGGGTGGAATGCATGAGCTCAGGAGTTTGAGACTAGCCTGGACAATATGGTGAAATCCTGTCAAAAAATACAAATCCTATGAAAAATACCAAAATTAGCTGGGTATGATGGCAGGCACCTGCAATCCTGAGATGGGAGTATCGCTTGATCCTAAGAGGCGGAAGTTGCAGTGAGCCCACTGCATTCCAGCCTGGGGGATAGAGCCAGACCTTGTCTCAAAAAAAGAAAGAAAGAATGAAATGTTAACTAAGATGAAAAATTTTAATGGCAGTAGAAAAACAGGCTGAAGTAAAAGAAAAAAGACACAAAATAAGACATGAGAGAAAGGTTCAAGAAATGTCTTCTTCCTTTTTTTCCATAAACTCCTATCTATTTTATTTTCTTATATAAAGGGAGAAAAATTTTTGGCTTTATTTTTACTTTGTTAATGGAAAGTCCAAGTGAAGAACTAAGCGATAACCCAAGGAACTAAACTCATATACAAAGTCAATAATTCAGGTTAAATTCCTCCTTTTTTTCCCCCTTGGCAATGCTTTGTAAACTCACAACATCTATATAACTGCCTTCTTCTACTTGCCTCTGCAGATAACGCTAATATTTCACCAATTCAAACGCAGGATGTAAGACATAGCTAACAGCAAAATCTCAAGAGCAAAGAGAAAAATAATGAACTTATGATGAAACCACAGTAAAGAAAAACCCAAAACCTATGGGAAACTGACTGTAAATCTGAAATGCATTCTTCCACAGATAAATGAGGACATAATTTGCAGTTGAAATGTCTAGAATATTAATGTTTTTGGAAGACTATGGTTTTAAGTAGAGTTGGGAAAAAATGTATACTAAAAAAGAGTAAAATCTTCATGTAAGTTATTTTTTAAAAGGCAAGATTACTTACAAACGTTTTAACATTAGCCACAAATCCAGATGGTACTTAAAGTCAGTTTCCTGGATGATCTGCAAACTGAAAAAGTCTGCAATGCACTAAAATGTCACAGCCTCTCTGGGCTCTGGGCTGTGAAGGAAACTTACAGGGAGAATTTGGTAAATTTGGGAAAAATGAGAATGCCAGACTAGAAATGTCACTCTTGAACCCCAGTAGGGGTGTGTCCCTTATCTGGACCAAACACAAGCACAATTGTCTGTACATCAAGCCTTCTTGCCTCAAGTTTCTGGAAAGCAAAACCATTTCTGTAGCTCTGGTTTTTTAAGTTTTAATTGTGAAGACCGGCATTTATTGACAGGGCATTTCTGAATGAGACTTGTATTTAGAGCTATAATTCTCATAACAGGGGAAAAAATATCAGAAACAGAATCTGCAAGGAGGTTTGTCAAGAGAAACACACTCTCACATGGCCCCTTTTTTTCAGAAGCCATGATGGGGCAGCTCTGGTGTGGACAGAAATAGGTGAACCCTCTCTGGCACGCGTGGTGGGGCGGTGGTGGGGAAAGGTTGAGAATCAGCGACATAGAAAAACAAATGTGGAAAAATATTTTGCAGCAATAAGAAAGCAGTTTTTAAAAATGAGAATTTTCATCTTAGTTTTTATTTCTTTTATAACACATTTGCTTTAAAACTTTCTTACAAAATTTATTAAAAAGACATACAAACAACATGTGGGAGATGAGAATAAGGTTCCTCAAATACAAAAGCATTAAGGTAAATAATATTTCAAGTGCTAGACAGCACACACAGCACATTTATTCACCAGAATCCCTGGGGGTAATCACTTCTGTTTTTTCCAGCCCAATATTATTAGTTGTGGGAAGTAATTTGCTTGAATTTCTTTCATTCTCTGACTCCAGTTTTGCAGCCTCCTCCCAAGTAGATGCCAGCCGCTTCCCAAGGGTTTCTGGAAGCTTCAGTGTTAACACTCCACTGAGGAAGGCCATAGTCCCAACAAACAACTAGAAGGAATTAAAAATAATAAGTGACACATCAAGAAACACACCCATCAAAGAATAGAATTTCCTGTTTTCAGAGAGTAATGGAATTGAGTCTGACATAACAGTTGTCATTGTGATTACTCGGTGAGACCTTTGGTTACTTGTGCTGGACTTTGAGTTCTTTTCCTCATCAACGAGACTTAATCTCATCACTCACTCATTCATTCATTCATGACCCTCGGTAGAGCACCTACTCAATTGCCAGCTGCTGCCTGCATTATTACTCCTGGAGGCGCTGTCCTAGGAGCTGTGGTCTCAAAGAAAAAAGACCCTTGCCCCATCTTTCCAGACCCCAGAGTCTTGTGGAGGACACAAGCAACTGAGCCCTGGGCTAGGACACACCAAGCAGGGACCGTCTTAGTCAAGCCTGCCCCTGCCCCAGTAATCAGTACACTACCAGAGTTCAGGAAATGATAGGGAATGAATGAATGAATGAATGAATGAATGAATGAATGAATGAATAGAGGTTTCAATAAACCAGAATTTGGGGGAAGCTAAGCAAAAACAGTGAAAACAAATGGCTACTTTATGGGGTAGGGATCCATGTGATTTCCTGTATAGTTCGGTATGATTTCTTTATTTTCCAGATTTTGACACATAAAAGGCAACCTTTTAGACTAGTGCCAAGGCATTTGCTTTTAAAAATGTAGGTCACATTAAAAATTAAAGTCTGCATATCTATTCTCTGTTTATCATTATGAAGATGCTGGGTGGTTTTTATTAACAGAACTAAATCTCTATACAATCTGTAAAAATAAAATCCATCCTTACTTAATTTAAACTCCTTTAGCAAAATATATTTGCTAGAAAGACCCTATAAAAATAAATTAAGGTATGACTTTTCTGATAAATCTTCACACTTGGTATGTTTATAGCCTCTGAGAATGAGAATCATAAAATACATAGAGCAAGTGTGAAGTGATGCCAGACCACATCCATAACACATGAGACCTGGGAAGGCAGTTTTTTATTTTGTTTTGCAGAGCACTGATAACCTAATTCTAAGAAATATATGAGTAAGCTTAACCTGGAAGCAGTAGCAGAATTTCAAGTGACATTCCAAAGGAATTTTAAAGGCATTTTCTGATCTCTCAAGACACAACAAGTATATTCAGTGATCTAGAAACCCCAGGAGAGCCCTATGTCAGGGTCTGAAAAACACAGAGTAAGTCTAAAAGCAAAATAGAATCAAATGGAAGATCCATAACAGAATGGAATTTTTCTTCTTAGCTTGGTAGTAAAAATAGGCAGTAAACAAACCATTCATCCCCGTCTCCTCTTCACTCCTGCTCCCCTGGCCAGCTCCCCACAATCCCACAAACCCCAAACCAAACATTGAAACAAGCCCCCACTTCCCCACCCCTCCTTCCTCCTGGTCAGGTGGATCCTTTTACGCTCTCCAGACCCCATTGCCTCTCACCTCCTCCTCAGAGATCTCCCTCCATCCATGGTCCAACCTCCTTCTCACACGTTTTTGACCTTTTCCTTTCTGCCAGTTATTTTCCCTCAGCAAAAAGAAAAATTCTCAAAGGGCCAGGCATGGTGGCTCACTCCCATAATCCCAGCATTTTGGGAGGCTAAGGCAGGTGGATTACCTGAGGTCAGGAGTTTGAGACCAGCCTGGCCAACATAGTGAAACTCCGTCTCTACTAAAATTACAAAATTAGCTAGACGTGGTGGCACATGCCTGTAATCCCAGCTACTTGGGAGGCTGAGACACAAGGATCTCTTGAACCCAGGAGGAAGGGTTTGTAGTTAGCCAAGATTGTGCCACTGCACTCTAGCCTAGGCGACAAGATCAAAACTCCGTATAAAAAAAAAAAAAAAAAAAAAAGGTTCTCAAAGGTTGGGTGCAGTGGCTCACACTTGTAATGCCAGCACTTTGGGAGGCTAAGGCTGGTGGATCACGTCAGTCAGGAGTTTGAGACCAGCCTGGGTAATATGGTGAAACTCTGTCTCTATGAAAAATACAAAACTTAGCCAGGTGTGGTGGCACATGCCTGTGGTCCCAGCTACTTGGGAGGCTGAGGTGGGAGAATCGCTTGAGCCTGGGAGGCAGAGGTTGCAATGAGCTGAGATCGCCCCACTCCAATCTTAGTGACAGAATGAGATTCGGTCTCAAAAAAAAAAAAAACAAACATGTTCTTGACCCTTTTATAATCTCCATACCCACGTTGCCTAGGTATTTGCCACCTGCTACCTGTGTGGCCTTGGACAAGTTACTTAACCTCTCTGTTCCTCAGTTTCCTTTTCTGTAAAATGGTTGAAAGGGTAGTATCTGTTGCAAAATACTGTTGAGAGGATGGAATTAAATACTACACAAAAGGCACTTGGAACAGTGCCTGGCCGTGGTAAGCAGCCAATACATGTAAGCTCTCATTACTGCTATTATATATTGAAAAACAAGATGTGTCTTAATGTTTCATCGCTAGTGCTGTTATATCTTTTAAATCACCACACCTGGCATCTCCCCACTCCAGGCCTTCTCTCTGGGGCTGGTGATGGTTTGCTCTCCTGCCCTTTCCACCAGACTGGACGTCTCTCAAGACAGTCTGTTTCTTTCATCTCTGCTCCTTGGCACCTAGCAGGGTGGCCAGTTCAAAATCAACACTCTGTCAATGTTTGCCAAATGAGTTAATGAACACACAAAAAGTTAATGACGTGTCCACCTTTTTTAGATTACTAGAAAATAATGGCATCAGAATGAGTGATTTTTCATGTGCCTCTTTTCAAACAAGAAAATAAAAACATCTTTCAGATCAGAGTTTTCACTTCTGGAATCCCAGCTCTGTCACCTTTAAGATATGTGACCCTGGGCTAATGATTATTTTCTGTCCATCAGTCTCCTTACCTGTAAAATGAAGAGAACAACAGTATATGTATTATATTAAGACTAATTTTTATAAAGCACTTTAAAAGAGCTTGTTTAGGCAGAGTGTGGTGGTTCATGCCTGTAATCTCAGCACTTTGGGAGGCTCAGGTGGGTGGATCACCTGAGGTCAGGAGTTCAAGACCAGCCTGGCCAACATAGTGAAACCCCATCTCTACTAAAAAACACACAAAAAAATTAGCCAGGCTTGGTGGTGCATGCCTGTAGTCTCAGCTAATTGGGAGGCTAAGGCAGGAGAATCACTTGAAACCAGGAGGTGGAGGTTGCAGTGAGCTGGGATCAGACCACTGTACTCCAGCCCGGTTGACAGAGTGAGACTCTGTCTCAGAAAAACAATAAAAATAAAAAGAGCTTGTTTAAATATCTGTTAAATAAAATTAGAGATCTCTTTTAAGTCCATAGTCCTTAATTGAGCCTTACAGATATCCATTAAAAAAATCTTTATTTGGTTTTAGTGTATTTATAGTAATTCGCTTTTATAAATTTATCTATTTTATTTTTGCATGTTTCAACTTGTTTTAATAAACACTTTTTCATTTTATCTTTTCTTAAAACAAAATAAGGAAATTAAGTGCCAGCACAAAGGAGAGGCTTCTGGAAAAGTCCATGACCTAAAAAGGATGATAGACTCCCCAAAAACACCTCCCACACAGCCCATATGGTTTCTTAACCTGAGGTAGAGGCTGGGATCTAACACCCCAATGACACGGCCAAACACTTTACTGAGCACCTGCTCCTGGGATGTGGGAGACACTCATGCCAAGCCAGCGGTTCCTGAAGAGCAGTATGGGTACCCGCTGTGTATACAAGGAGACTCCGGGGGCTACCAAGCACTGTTTTATTACTTGTGAGATTATGTTAGTGTCTTTTAGAAAAACACATAACTAGTACAACACCCACGATCTCACTGATATTATTGTTTAGGACAAAGCTAATTTCCAAAAGGCAATCCAATCTATTTGATTTAAAATAGTAGGTGAATGACAGCATGGGTGGCACACAAGCTGAGGGAAACACTTTGCCAGGCCCAGCTGTAGGGATGCAAAACGCCCTGCTCTGCAAAGCACAGAAGTCTGACTGAGGCGACAAAGACACACAGGCAAATGATAAAGCCACGCTGCAACAGGGACTGGAAAGAGGCACCCGCTAAATGCTGTACAGACATGCTTGAGAAAAGGAGAGGCAGGGTCACTGGATCTGGCTGGCCTCCTGGAAACAGGATACCTGGAAGGCTACTTAACAGATACATGAGAGAGGAGCGTTCTTTTTGGAGGGGCCACTGGGGCACTGGCATGGAAGGCGAGGAGGTGGGGTGAGGACAGGGAGGAGGGGGAAGCACGCACATAATTCAAGACAATTCAAGACAAAAAAAGGGGCTGAGCGTGGTGGCTGAGTATGGAGAGGAGGGGAAGCTGCATGAGGAACAGAATAGGGGAGATGGGCGGCGGGGGGGGGGGGTCAATCGGGAAAGGCCCTGAGTTTGGATTTTTATTCTGAAGCTGACTGGAGCACTAGGTCATGGCTGTGGTGCCGCCTATGCTACCCTGATGAGGTGGGGGATTGTTAGAGACAGGTGCTTGTTCTTAGGTACTGCAAGGAAAAATTAGCATTCAGACAAAATGTTTTCTTAGCAAGGCAATTTTACTTTCTACAGAAAGGGTGCTCTGGTTAGCTATCTTGCTATGAAAATACAATGAACAAAGGAAAGGCAGACATATTTATTTCTTATGCGTTGGGTCTTTACTGCTGTGTCTGATCTCTGTTAGTTGGAGCTAGACTTCACAATTTAAACTGAACTTGATTGGCTAACAACTTAAAACTTTTCTCAGTAGGTAAAGGCAATACAGAGCAAAGGAAAAGAGGAAGTCTAAATAAGGAAGGGGCATAGGCTGCGAGCTGGGACATGCCTGTGAGCACGTCCAGCACAGATATCTTGGTTAAAGTACAAGGACATAGAATGTACTATGTGCCTGTGAGCATGTCTAACAGCTACATAGGATAGGACTTAACAAAGAGTTATTAGCAAAAAGCAAGAAGGCTTTGAAGAAAGTTAGTCTTTAAAACAAACAATTATTTCTAACATTCATTATTATTATTCTTTAACAAGAAGAGAAATTTTGAAGAGGAACTTTTAATTTTCTTTTTTTTTGTTTTGTTTTTTTGTTTTTGAAACAGATCACTCTGTTGCTCAGGCTGGAGTACAGTGGCACAATCTTGGCTCATTGCAACCTCCACCTCCCAGGTTCAAGTGATTCTCCTGCCTCAGCCTCCTGAGTAGCTGGGACTACAGGCAAGCACCACCATGCTCAGCTAATTTTTGTATTTTTAGTAGAGACAGGGTTTCACCATGTTGGTCAGGCTGGTCTCGAACTCCTGACCTCGTGAGCCACCCGCCTCGGCCTCCCAAAGTGCTGGGATTACAGGCGTAAGCCACTGCGCTCAGCCGGAATTTTTTACTTTCTATAGGGAGGAAGCACAAGGAGAAGATGGGGAGGCACTGGAGGCAGGCTACAGGGGCGGTTTTGAAGGAGAATGTGAGGATTCGGTGATGAATGGGTTAGAAGGGTAGGAGAAAAAACAGGATTAATAAGAAGCCGATGCCACCGTGACATGCTTGAGGACACTGACTTATCCTTAACTAAAAATGGGAGACAGGTGTCACTGGTCAGTTCTGCTTGGGAGACACTGAGTTTGTGGTAATACATCAGGGAGAATGTCCATGAGGCTGGAGGAGACCCGTGCCTGCAACTGGGAGGAGAGGTCATGCATTCCAGGGGCGGGGAGGAGGCCAGGAGGGAATCCTGCAGCCTGAGTCTATCAAAAGCGCAATCAGAGAAAAGAAAGGAGGCACTGGAGGGGAGGGAGGGGGAGGGGCTGCGGGTCCGGAAGTCATCCCTGCCCTCCACCCATCCAGCATCTTCTTCCTGAGTAGAAGAGTCTGCTAAAGCCAGGTGCAACGGTGCTCATGTGCCTTCTCAGCCTCTCAGCCCCTACCTGAGGATCTGCAAACTAAGTGTCCCTGCGCTTACTCTTTGAAACCATGCAAACAGGTCACACTGCTGGAGCCAGAAGCCTCGCCCACAAGGAGCCGCTCCAGTTCAGGTCAGCTGAGAACCATGGGTTGCTAATGCTCTCCATTAGGCACCACAGAATCTTTTGGGAGCAGGCAGCCTCCGGAATTCGCCTTGCCCAGCAGGCATTCAGTGGGAACACAGAGGCAAGGGCCAGGCCAGAGGGTGGGGACAGATGCCCTGGGGAGGACAGAGACCAGAGCTCTCCCTTCCCCAGGCCTGGCTTCCAGGGAAGAGTGAGGACAAGCCCTTCTGTGGCAGGCAGAGTTGTAATGCACAGCTCAGCAGTGGTGGAAGGCCACCAATGGCCAGTCGCACAGCAGCCACCACCCTACCCACCAACTGGCGAGCAGTTTCTAATAGGCAGTTCGAAACTGTGCCTCCCTGCCACCTCGGGAAGGGTCTGCAAACTGAAGCCCACCTGTGGTATGAAGATCCAAATGCTCCTGAGGTCCACGGAGAACGGTGCCAGGATGCTGGCCAGGCGGCATACCATGCTGCCACTTCCCACAGCCAGTGACCTGGAAACAGACGAGAGAGGCCGAGACAAGTAAGACGCAAGTGACATGGGGAGAGACGGACCTGCTTCCTGCAGCTCCTTTTCCACCCTCCCCAGCGAGGATAAGGGTGTTCAGGCACTGCATTACAACATTTCACTCAACCTCGGCGGCACCATGAGATTATAATAGCACATTTTTACTCGACTTTTTCTATCTTTCGATATGTGTAGATACACAAATACTTACCATTGTTATGACTGCCTGTAGTGGTCAGTGCAGTAATATGGTGTGGAGGATCACAGCTGAGGAGCAAGCAACAAGCTGTACCACACAGCCTGGGTAGTAGGCTGGGCCATCTACGTTTGTGTAAGTTCACTCTACGATGTTCTGACAACCACAAAATCACCAAAGCATGCATTTCTCAAAACATATGCCCATCATTAGGCAACACATGACCATAACAAAATGTAAGCTTGAAAATAATTTTACAATGATTCTTGAAAAAAGTTTTCAAGAATCACAGTACCTACATTGTGTGAAACAGTGGTATATACAAGCACACACATAATTCAAGACAATTCAAGACATAAAAAGGGGCCGGGCATGGTGGCTGACACCTGTAATCTCAGCACTTTGGGAGGCCAAGATGGGCGGATCTGGCCAACATGGTAAAACCCTGTTTCTACCCAAAATACAAAAATTAGTTGGGTGTGGTGGTACATGCCTATAATCCCAGCTACTTGGGAGGCTGAGGCAGGAGAATCGCTCAAACTCGGGAGGCAAAGGTTACAGTGAGCCGAGATCAAGCCATTGCACTCCAGTCTGGGTAACAAGAGTGAAACTCTGTCTCAAAAAAAAAAAAAAGACAAAAAAAGTAGGGGTGTGGAGGTAAGCCAACCTTTATCTGCTGTGCAGATGAGGCCCTTATGTGTATTGGCCCAGCCTAATATTGAGAATAATAAGAAATTTGTTTCAGGTAGGGAGTGGGAATTTGAGAGAACAAAGTATCTGTATACCTGTGGACTATTCTATTTCAACTTTTTAGAGTCAAGAAATATCTTAATGTGATTTTCTTTAAAGGTTACTTAGAGAAAATGTATAGAATGTTAGTAAAGAAAGACTGTTCTTTTATGCAAGTAAGTACCCCTTTAAATTAATGGTGGCTCATCTTTTCTGGGTCACACACATTTATAAAAAACTGATAAAAAGTATGGCATTCTTCTGAGAAAGAAATCATACGTAAGTAAAGTTTTGCATGCAGTGTTAGGGCGTTTAGGGAGCTCATAGAGTTGGTTAAAGATTTCCTGTATTAAATATTTACCTAGTAAATTTTTTGGAGGTCATGTACCTGTGGTTGTAAACCAACAACCAAGCCAACAAAAAAATATTTAAAAAAACTATAATATTCATAATTGCAATGCACATTGACATTATTTGATTGGATTGTCACATTTTTAGCATATAACATTCATTCACTCAGCACATGTGTGTTGAGAGTCTAATACGTGCCAGACACTGCATGGACCTGGTCCAATCTGGATTCTGAACTGGGAAAATCTGCAGCTTTTCCTGGCTGAGCAGAAATCCACCTGAGAGGCCAGACGGGTCCCACAGGACATGACAAAGAGATTCTCCCTGATTTAGAGCAGCTTCCTCCCCGGGTCAGCCACAAGGGAGCCAAAGCTACAACATGAATCGGCAATTGCACAACTTCACTCCATTGCATTCCACTAGTCTCCACCATTGTCACCCCGTAAGTGCTAGACTGTAATCTGTTATTCTGCCTGCCATGTTTACAATATGATCTGAGAAGAGTTCACAAAGCCCTTACCCCAAAATACCTTCTTCCCCTCTGCTACTAAAGCTCTGCTGCTAGCAACCATCCCTGCTAATGGTAAGCACTGTCTCCCTTAAAAATTATCGTGTATTTCACTAGGTGGCAGAAAGGGCCAAAAGATGTGGATCTGAGTTCTGATGGGTCACTGACTAGCCAGGTGCCTTTGGCCACGACCCTAATCTTGTCTGAATCTCAGTCCCAAAACCTGTAAAATGGACAGAAGATGTATTTATTTTTAGACTGCTCCCCGAAGCACTCTGGGTGACTTAGAGGGAAAGTAGGAAGGAAGAAGAAAAACTCTACTCTCAGACAACTGGGCTAAGAGACAATTACATAGGGAGTTATTTCTCTGCTATTCTAGACCCCTGGTCACATTAGTCTGATAAACTTTTTTCTTAGATATATGTGTGTACCTACTCTATCTATCCATTCTTCCATCCATCCATCCATCCATCCATCTATCCATCCATCCGTCCATTTATCTGTCTACAGCCAACACAAATGTACTTACCCATCCTGGTCCACAGGGCTGCCTGCCCTAGCATTTCAGCAGGCCGGTGTGTGGGCATGGAAAATTCCTAGGGAAAGATTTATGCTATCTCTTGACTAATGGATTTTCCAAGTCGTATATCCCTCCTGCTTGTGGAGACAAGGAGGAGACAGAAACCTCTGAGCTGGTGTTATGTGGACTTACCTCTACAGAAAGTCACTTGCCTTTCAAACTTGTAACACATGACAAATAATATCCTCCTAAAAGGGATAAATCCACTAGCTGAGCAGTTAGATTTTTAGAAAAAGTTTCCTGTGAGAAACCTTAATATCTTGTTTGTGTATTTGTTGTCATTAAGATTGGGTCTTTAATAGGCTAAGAAATTGTCCAAGCTCACTAACAAATTTTTTCCCTTAGAAAATAAAAACTTACATTTGATAAAGCAGGTGTTAGGAAAACGCCACTTGGAGGATTTAAGGAAGGACTGCGGATAGGAAACTATTATGAAACTTCAGAGGGAGATCTGTGGGACAAATGTCTCTTGGCTGCAGTGTGACCCTAACTATTTACACTTTAAAATACAAGATCATGTTGCAAAGAAAGACTCAAAAAGTCTGATGGGCCAGGCGCAGTGGCTCACACCTGTAATCACTTGAGCTCAGGCATTCAAGACCAGACTGGCCAACATGGTGAAACCCTATCTCTACTAAAAACACAAAAATCAGCTGGGTGTGATGGTGCATGCCTACAATCCCAACTACTCAAGAGGCTGAGGCATGAGGCTCACTTGAACCCAAGAAGTAGAGGTTGCAGTGAGCCAAGATCATGCCACTGCACTCCAGCCTGGGCGACAGAGTGAGACTCTCTCAAAAAAACAAGTCTGATGGAGAATCAGAGAAAGGATGCCTTCCCTTTATAGCTGGGGACCCAGCTGTGCATCTTGCACCAGGTACTTGATCTCCCTGCTCTCAGCTGTCTTATCTAGACATCAGGGCTACAACAAGAACTGTGGTTTACAAAGAATGCTCTGTTAAGCCTTGAAGTTCTGCTGCAGGACCCTGGAGCAAGAAGGCAGGAGCACTGGGGGGATTCCAGGTTCCCCAACAGAGCTTCCACAAAGGACCTCTGTCCTCTTCACCACATAGTTTCCAAGTAAAACTTGTTTGGAAAAGCTTTTTAAAAGTTTGAAAGTCCCTGAGATTCCCAAATCAATGGGAATCACATCAGACATTTCAAAGAGGGGGGGCGGCGACTCGAAGTCACCTGCAGACTTGTTAAAAATCCCGAGTCTCGGCCGGGCATGGTGGCTGACACCTGCAACACCAGCACTGTGGGAGGCTGAGGCAGGCGGATCACAAGGTCAGAATTTTGAGACCAGCCTGATCAACACGGTGAAATCCCATCTCTACTAAAAATAACAAAAATTAGCCAGGCGTGGTGGTACACACCTGTAACCCCAGCTACTCAGAAGGCTGAGGCAGGAGAATCGCTTGAACCTGGGAGACCGAGGTTGCAGTGAGCCGAGATCATGCTACTGCCCTCCAGCCTGGGTGACAGAGTGAGACTCCATCTCAAAAAAAAAAAAAAAAAATCCCGAATCTTATTCTTGGATTGATCCAGTCTGGTGTAAGGACCCAAGACTGGTAGTTTTTATGAAATGCCTCAATGACTCTGATGAGCTGCCAGCTTTGAGAGCCTCCAGATGAGGTGATCTTCTCAGGCAGCCAATGACTGCTGGTGTTATGGGCTGAGTTGTGCCTCCCAAAGTTCAAGTGTCGAAGTCTCAACCCCAAGTACTTTATGACGTAAAGGTATTTGTAGATAAGGTCTTTAAAGATGTGATTAAGTTAAAATGAGGCTGTTAGGGTGAGGCCCTAATCCAATATGGCTGATGTCTTATAAGAAGAGAGAGGGACACCAGCGGCGCACACAGAGGTAAGACCCCGAGAGGACATAGCAAGAGGGCACCACCTGAAGACCACAGAGAGAGGCCTCAGGAGAATCCAAACCTGCTGACACCTTGATCTTGGACTTCAGCCTCCAAAACTGTGAGAAAATAATTTCTATTGTCTACGCCACCCAGGCTGTGGTATTTTATTATAGCAGCCCAAGCCGACTAACACAACTGGCATCAGAACATCGAGAGACACATCCTGAGAAATTAGCTTTGAGTCAATACAGAGACTCAGTGAAAGTCTATGGTACTTGAAACTTAAAATGTTTTCCAAGTAATAGAGTCTTATTTCAAAATAATTTGTTTGATATCCTTGCTAATAAGGTACAAAGCCTCAGACTCAGAATTAGCATCAGCATGTCATTTGCCCATCTCAGAGATCCAGGTAACTTCTATGAAAAAAATCCAGCATTTACATGTAAAGGCCAAATACAATGAAATGACACACAAGTGAAAAGATAATAGGAAAACAACTGGAAAATAATTCATCCTTACCTTACAATTGTTGGATACAGCTCAGCTGTATAAAGATAAACGAGGCCAAATGCTGCCCCAATGGCAAATTTTCCAACCATAGCTGTTGCCACACCCAAAACATAATGTTTCTGAAAATAATTTAGCAAAATAGATCATCACAAGTCATATTTTCAAAGGAAAATATAAAACCTTTAAAATCGCTATTTAAAACATTCTAATTCTTTCAGTATTTTTTCAGAACAATGAAGAGCCATATTTTTCTGTTTGAATGTATTAAACTCTATTTAGAGTCTGTAAAAACTTTCCATCTTTATGAAATGTAGAGGAAAGTTTTGTGTGCCTCTCCTCTCCGTCCACTTTGGAGGGTTTGACCTCTGATAAAAGCCAGTTGGGAAGACTGTTTTGGAAGGAGACATGCCCAGACAGTGCTGGTGGCACCAAGAATTTCCCCACTCCTTCTGGAACTGATCCAACAGAATGAATCAAGAAGCCATAAAAACAACTGTGGGCCAGGCACAATGGCTCACACATGTAATCCCAGCACTTTAGGAGGCTAAGGCAGGAGAATCACTTGAGGCCAAGAGTTTTAGACCAGCCAGGGCAACAAAGCAAGACCCCACTTCTACAAAAACAAAAACAAAAAAATTAGCTGTGTGTGATGGTATATGCCTGTGGTCTCAGCTACTGGAGAAGCCAGGAGTTTGAGATTATAGAGAGCTATAATCACACCACTGCAGTTCAGCTTGGGTGACAGAGTGAGATCTTGTCCCTATTTAATGTACTTATTAAAAAAAAAAAAAAAACCTTGTACCCTTTGTGGCAGTAATCCCTGACTTATAAATTATCTTCAGAAAATAATTTGAAAGTGATAACTGAATTATTAGTACAGACTTTCTGTTCGTTTGTTTGTTTGTTTGTGGCTGATATACTCCTCAACAGCAAAACCTTTATCTCCACCTAATCTCTATTCTCCCTAATGTGTTCCACTTCCAGAGGTAACTAACAAAGACACCCCATATTCCAAAATCTCCCTCCTACCCCACCTGCCAGCTGGATGCTGAGAGACAGGGTGGCCTTGGGGCTCACCTGTTAAGGACGGCAGTGCCCCGTCAGCCTGCGTCCCTGAATGACTCCATGGACACGAACACCCACTCACCACTCCCACTTTGGCCAACCAGGTACGCACACACAGAACTTTCTATGAGCAGGTAACAAACATCCTTTATGTTAAGTCACTGAGATTCTGGGATGTCTCTATTAAAGCAGCTAATGTCACTTTAATTACAATTGTAGACATTATTTGTTAATTAAATTAGTATTTGTATTGTGTTGGCATTATCATTTGGGGAAAAAATTTATTGAAGGGGAGAAATCTGTGGTTGTGGGTTAGTGCTCTATTTCTAGAAATCTCCATCAGCCTCTTTCTCATCTTCCCTATTACTAAAGAACTCAAAGGTTCTGGTGTTCCCCAACTCTTCACCAACCTAAAGGCAGCTGCCAACTACTCAACTATCATAACTGCAAACTACTTTTTGAAAGATGCAGATAAAGTTCCCTCAAATTGGCAGAGACCTCCTTGTCCTGAATAGTTTTATTGCATTGTGAGTTGTGTATCAATCACCTGGAAATTTCATTACATAAAATATTTGGCTCATCAATCCTAATCATTAAGTAAAGTGCTACTATAAAACGAAGTCACTCGTTAGCTTAAATTACGTTTCAAACCATATGCAAAACTTAAAATGCTTTGCTCTAAATGCTGATATACTATTGCTTAGTGGTTGTATAATCACAGGAGAACATTAAATAAAAAATTTTAAGTACTGTTATAGTGACATTTTCCAAATCAAGAATTAAAATACAGGTCTGATAACATCTTTTTGGGGCAGAGGGGAAGCAATTCTGTATGCAAAAGGTATTTTAGGGGGATGCAATTTGCCAAAATATAGAAATATGAAAGCCATTTCAGTAGTTTCTGGGCGGTGTTTCTCACTAAGAAATTGTTTTTAAAAACAAGCTCCTCAAGGTGTTTATGCAAACCAGACATTGGAAACTAGTAATCTCCTGCAATGAAAAACAGAGTAGTGAAACTCTAAGAGTCCTGAATACCTGACTCATATCCTTCAGATGTCTCCATGGCTGCCTCCCTCCCTCATTCACGTTTCTGATCACACGTCACCTCCTCTGAGGGGCACATCATCCTCGACCACCCTAGACAAAAGAGGACACACGCCTGCCATATGCCCACTCGTTACACTTACAGAAACCTGATGTACGGTGTGTTCCCAGCACCTGGCACATAAAAGATGGTGGGTAAATGTTTGCCAAATTAATAAATGAGTGAATGTTCAATAGGATGATGAAGCTGAAGGTGTGATAGACTTTCCTCAGACAAGATTATTGTGTTTACAAAATACAACACTGGTCATCTCTGGGAATTGGATTATGGACTTTTTATTTTTTATTTTTTGAGATGGGGTCTCTGTCACCCAGGCTGGAGTAGAATGGCTTGATCACAGAACACTGCAGCCTTGAACTCCTGAACTCAAGCCATCCTCCCATCTCAGCCTCTTCACTTACTGGGATTATAAGTGTGAATCATTGCACCCTGGTTGGGCTTTTTATTTTATTTTTTTTACATTTTTCTCCTTAAATTTTCTACAATGAACATATATTACTTACATAACAGAAATAGAATTTTTTAAAGAAAACATATTTTTAAATATTACATACTCTGTCCAATTCATACTCTGAATTGACCTTCATACTTAACTGTAATAAGCTAAAATTCTTCCCATCAAACTGTCACAGTATAACTAACAATTCCCTAAATAAAACACACAATAACTCACCTGGGGGATCACCATAATGACACCACAGGCCAGTGCACTGCAGAAAAGGGCGAAAACCAGGACTGTTCTCCTCCCGACCTTGTCCATGGCGATGCACACGAAAGTGTAGGCGGGAATTTCCACTACACCTGTCATTGAGCAAGCAGGCCCTCTATCATCTGGCTGCACAAGGGGACCCTGCCTTCTAACCCACCACCCAAAAGGCATGAGCAGCCCTTTCCTCACTTCTAGGGGCCTTTAGAAACTCTCTTAGGATTGCTGTGAGGCAGCCGGCCCCTCCACTTTTAAACTCACTGCAGCGAGGATAAGCATTTCCTGTGAAATACTCTAATGCTCATAATCCGCCTGGCACCTCAAATGGCACAAAACCAGAGCCCAAATTCCCACCAGCCTCAAATCATCTCCGGAGATAAAAACTTATTCAAAAATTTCACAGTAGAGAACTGTTGAGCAGAAGCAGCCGTCCGCAAGAATACTGATGGGAAGGGTACTGACATGAAAAATCCAAAACAGTGGCTAATATAAAACCATGTGTGTTTGTCTTTGGAAACATTTTTGTATTTATGAGATTGCCAAATTTTTTGAGAATTTGTATCTTTGGCAAAAGTAAGAAACTGTGTCATGAAGATCTAAACTTCTAGCCTTCCTAAGCTTCTACATCCACACTCCACCCCACCTGATCCATTGGCCACTCTGTTCTAGGGATACTGCATCATCCCAGATTGTCATAGAGAATGGGTTTGAAGTCAAGACAGGCTCTTTCTATAAACTTGTTAGTTTGCTTCAGAAAAAAAAAAAAGTAAATCTTTTTTTCTTAAAACGACTTCTCTCATAATTCCTGCAGAGCTATAATAAACAAAACAGATGTGTCTGCTGAGGAAATCAAAAAGAAAACCAGATGTGTCATCAGAGTGCTTTAATAAGAAGGCACAATACCTATGTATAAAAATTTAGAAGCAGGATGCTTTGAGGATAATATAAAAATACAGGCAGCCTACACAGAAATAACCAGGAGTTAAGACTAGATGGATAAAAAGAGGTTTCTAATATTTCTTTCACATTTTAGTTCAAATTTGGTTTATACTAGCAGTCACATCTCAAGCTATCGAAAGTGATTTAACCTGCCATTAAAATGAAAGAAGTATGACAACATAAATTATACTTGCATGTAATTAAAAGTTATTTTGCCAACTAAAATTTCTAAATTAAGGACACCTAAATGTTGAGAGATGCCAGATAGCTGAGGTATGTTAAATTTTAAAAGGGAAGCAACTTACAAAGAACAATATATAGTGAGTGATCTCATTTGTGTTAAAATATAAAACATTTATATGCACAAGTGTATGGAAATGCATAGAAATAGATCTAATCAGCATGGGACTTTTGGCCTGCTTCGTTTTCGACCTGGGCCAGTTTACCCCTCCTTAGGCAACCTGGTGGTCCCGCGCTCAGGGGAGGTCACCATATTGATGCTGAAGTTAGTGCAAACACCCAGTTGGCATAGCACACTACAGCCCAGAACTCCTGGGCTCAAGCAGTCCTCCTACCTCAGCCTCCCAAGTAGCTGGCATTATAGGCATGTGCCACCATGTCCAGCACAAATGCATAGAAATAGATCTGAAAGGGTACAAGCCAAACATTACAGAAGTCACCCCTGGAAAGAATTCTGGGCTGGGGACAGGTATGAAGAAGGTGAGCAAAGAGAGAAGGCAGAAATGGAGTGACTAAATTCTCCTGATGCATTTTTTTTTTCAAATGGAAAAATACGAGGAGTCTTCAAAAAGGTCATGGATGTCCAGATGCTGTGGCTTACACCTGTAATCCCAGTTCCTGGGGAGGCTGAGATGGGCAGATCACCTGAGGTTAGGAGTTTGAGACCAGCTGGCCAACACAGTGAAACCCTGTCTCTATGAAAATACAAAAATTAGCCGGGCATGGTGGCATGCACCTGTAATCCCAGCTACTTGGAAGGCTGCGACAGGAGAATCACTTGAACCCAGGAGGCAGAGGCTGCAGTGAGCTGAGAGAGCACCACTGCACTCCAGCCTGAGTGACAGAGCAAGACTCCGTCTCAAAAAAAAAAAAAAATTCATGAAAAGTGCAAATTATGAAAAAATTATGCATTGTTTTTTCAGATTTTTTTTCTGCACCAAAAGAAACTTGTACTAACTTCTTAGAACATGTCTGAAGAGGAGCTAGTTTGAGGCACTGAGAAGAAGATACCAGTTTGAAAAGAGCTCCCGTTAGAGCAACACGGATTCTGCTAAAATTGAAGCAAGAACAAACATCAAATTTCTGGTGAAGATTGGTGAAAGAATGGTGAAATCACTGATGCTTTATGAAAAGTTTATGGGCACAATGCCCCAAATAAATCATCAGTTTACAAATGGACGGCATATTTTAAGAAAGAACAAGATGACATTGAAGATCAAGCTCACAGTGGCAGAGCATCCACTTCGAAGAAAAAAATACATCTTGTTTATGCCCTAATTGACAAGGACTGAGATTAATAGAAGAAGCAATAGCCAATACCATAGACACCTTAATTAGTCTGGCTTACAGAATTCTGACTGAAAAATTAAAGTTGAGCAAACTTTGTACTCAATGGGTGCCGAAACAGTTGTGCCCAGATCAGCTGCAAAGGGCAGAACTTTCACTGGAAATTTTAAACAAGTGGGATGAAGGCCCTGAAGCATTTCTTGGAAGAATTTTAACAGGAGATGAAACACGGTTTTACCAGTGTGATCCTGAAGATAAAGCTCAACCAAAGCAATGGCTACCAATGGGTGGCTGTGGTCCAGTCAAAGCAAAAGTGGACCAGTCAAGAGCAAAGGTCATGGCAACATTTTTTGGGGATGCTCAAGGCATTTTGCTTGTTAACTTTCTAGAAGGCCAAAGAATGAAAATATCTGCTTATGATGAGAATGTTTTGAGAAAGTTAGCCAAAGCTTTTGTAGAAAAATGCCTGGGAAAACATCACCAGGGAGTCCTTCTCCTCCATGACAATGGTCCCGCTCATTCCTCTCATCAAAGGCAATTTTGCAAGAGTTTTGATGGGAAAGCACTAGGCAGCCACCTTACGGTTCTCATGGTGGTTCCTTCTGACTTCTTTCTGTTTCCTAATCTTAAAAAATCTGTACATGGCACCCATTTTTCTTCAGTTAATAGTGTAAATAAGACTGCATTGACATGGGTGCATTCTCAGGACCCTCAGTTCTTTAGGGATGGACTAAATGGCGGGTGTCTTACAGAAGTATCTTGACCTTGATGGCAATCACGTTGAGAAAGTTTATATTTTAAATTTTTATCTTTTAATTCCATTTTTCCATGAACTTGTTGAAGTCCCCTCATATGTACAGGTGTTACAACATAACACTAAGAGATATCATAAGAATATGGTTGGCAGTATTGCTCTTGGTTTTAAAAGGCCTATTAAAAACATACTCTTTTTCTCAAATTCACACAGAAACACACATAAATGGTAGAAATCTCACTTCACTGCAAAATTTAAATACACTTTAACTACTTACCCAGGAGAAAGAGGTTTAAGTATTCATTGCCTCCTAAATTAATAGAATTCAAGGAGAAGGAGTAGAATCCCAAACTCCCCGTGAACCAGATTAGCCAAACGGTAAGTGTCCTTGTCGCAATGCTCCAGTTATAAAACAGATATGATAGGTTGTGCTTCTGAACTTCAGTGGGGCTATTACCAACAGGACCTTGTAGGTCCAGTGATAAAAGTTCAGACAGTTTACAGGAGCTTGTCCTGTTCCACTTGGCTATGATGTCAACTATTTTTTGTGCCTCTTCATATCGTCCCTCTGAGAGAAGCCAAAAAGGTGTCTCTGGGAGCACCCAACAGCACAGGATAAAGGGGACAGTCACTGTGGAGAGGATCATCTGATAAAGCCACCAGGTCCTGACCAAGTATCCCGTCAAAGCCACCAGCAGGGTTCCAACTGCAAAAAAGGTATGCATATGGACAGACGCCCAAGTCCGATACTTCATGCCAATGAATTCCATCACATAGACAAACCCCACCACGAGATAACCACTTGCAACCTGAAAAACAAAGAATAGGGATCTATATTTAAGGTCACACTGCGAATCACATATTGGCAAAAAAGAAAATGACAAAGACTTGCTTTCTGAAACCCATATCACATGCATAAAATGACATTCAATCCGATCTATCTTTTTTTTTTTCTTACAGGTCCTTTCATCTTCCCTCATCCTCCCCACCCCAAATGGCAAAACTTGATAAATTATTTATAATATAAATGTTAGACACTGCCTTTTGTTTCATCTAAATATTCCATTATAATGTGGATGTATTTCTCAGTTTCTTGTAAATGCGCACATCAAGTTATCTATATCCAGGAGGTCCTTATTGTTAAATCTTAATTGCTAAATGGAGACCAGAAATTTACACTAACTAGTGGCAAGAAAAACAAATTTAATTAAAATTTTGTTTTGACAGACAAAAAAATAGACGAATTAGACTTCATGAGAATTAAAACTTCTGTGCATCAAAGAACACTATCAACTGAGTGAAAAGGCAACCTACAGAACTGGGTAAAATATTTGCAAATCAAATATCTGATAAGGGATTTTATGGAGAACTCCTAAAACCCAACAACAACAAAAATACAAACAACCCAATTCAAAAATGGGAAAAGGCTTTGAATAGACATTTTTAGAAGAAATACAAATGTTTACCAATCATTGAGGAATGCAAATCAGAGCTACAAAGAGATATCACTTCATACCCATTAGGGTGGCTAATTAAAAAAACAAAAAGAATTAACAAGTTTTAGTGGGAATGTAGAGAAACTGGAACCCATGTGTAATGTGTGATTGGAATGTATAATGATACAGCCTCTAGGAAAAACAATATGGTGAGTCCTTAAACAATTACAGCATGATCCAGCACTTCCACCTTTGAGTATATGCCCAAAGGGATTGAAAGTGGGCCTGGAAGAGATATTTCTCCACGCTTGCTCATAGCATTATTCACAATAGCTAAAGCATGGAAGCAACCCCCGAGTGTCTGTCCACAGATGAACAGATAGTCTATGCATACAATGAGTATTATGCTAAGCGAAATAAATCGTCACAAAAAGACGAATATCGTATGATTCCACTTTTATGAGGTACTGAGAGTGGCCAAACTCATAGAGGTGGAATGTAGAATGGTGGTTGTCAGGGTCTGGGGAGACAGGGAATAGACAGTTATGATTTAATGGAGAGTTTCTGTTTTGCAAGATGAAAAGGGTTCTGAAGATGCACGGTGGTGGTAATTGCACAATATGAATGCACTTAATATCACTGAACCATACACTTAAAAATGGTTAAGATGGTAAATTGTGTGTTATGTGTACTTTACCACAATAAGGAAAACTGGGCAAGAACTTTAGTTTGAAAATATGTCTCTCTTAAATTAAAATTAGATTATAATATGTGATTAGAATATAATATGTGATCATTCTTGGAATAAACAAAGAATGAGTCCAGCGATAGTTATTTTTTTAGGAGGAAGGGGACAAAAATTTTTTCTACAAAATTATTTCACATTTGACTTCAACACAAATCATAAAGTTAATTTTTGTAAAATTATTCAAGAGCATCACTGATTTCCCCAAAGGCCTCTCATAATCATTAGATATTTGAATCATACTCTTTCAAAGGCTCATCATGAGATTATCCTTGCAGATGTTAATTTCTTCAAAAGTTAATAGGTCTATCTCTGCCAGAGGTTGTGGGTAGGATTCAGGCAGTGTTCCCTCATTGCTTCTAAAGACTTTTTGTAAACACGTGTCCCTCATAATATCTGCAATTTCATCTTGCATCAGAAAGTCACAAAGAGGCTGGCCTACAAGGATATTCCTGCTGTCAAGAAATGCTGACACTAGCAGAAGGCAGGGAGGTGCTCAATGAGGTGCTGATTATGAGAACTACTGTATTCATAATCAGTTTAACATTTTGTGACAACAGCTTTTATTTCCCTGGGCAACTTTGTAATGGTAAGACTCAGATCACTAGGACCCCGTATCCAAGAATCCAGAAGTCGCTTTTGGTAAGTGCTGCTGTTAGAGTAAACACAGATTGTGATAACTTTCAAATACTATAAATTTCCCAGTTAAATTAAGCTGTAAGATTTGTCCCTGTCAGGTTTTTCAATGCTGATTATTTCTCATGTGTCAGCTACAACTTCCTCTGTCATTGGATTCAGAAAAGTTATATACAAATATCTAACTCCAAAACACTCTGTGACGCCACTCACTCCCATCCCTACCACTGATAATACTCTACTCCTCACATCTTCTCTGACTCCACCCCCTCACAGCAGCCAGAATCCGTGGAACCCTCTCTGTGGATTGCCATTGCCTTTAGGAGACAGAGCAAAATCCTAACAATCCTACAAGTTACTACCTAACCGCCTCGACCCTTTCAGCCTCATCAATGCATCCCTCCTCCTCTCTATTCTCCAGACATTCTGATTTTTAATTCTTTCTCATCTCAGGGCCCTTTCATCTGCTTCTATCTTTGCTGAAATCTTCTTCTCTCACCCATCCCTCACAATGAAAAAGTCCTTGATCCTCCAGACCCTGGTGAACCCTCCAGACCCACTGCTGTTATGCCCTCACTGTCAACATTTTATTTATTTTTGAAGATGGTTGATCAACATCTTGCCTTTCCTACTAGACTTATTGAGACAGCTGGGTCGGGTTTACTTAGCATTACACTCTGTAGACAGATCAATAAATGCGTTGAGTAAATGAATCTGCCTGCATCTCCTATACTCAGACTTTGACCACAAACCAATGTCCCATGAACATCAAAGGAAATAGTCACAGAAAATTAAAGCCACATTTCACAGATGTATTCTATGGGTTTGTGGTCTTGTTTCCTTGGCTCTAGAAACCAAAGCAGGGTTTTTTCCAAGATTGAAACAGATATTTTCAGAAATATCCTCTTATGTCTTCCAAAAGATGACCTTTATACTTTCTCAGTATCTGTGCCTCCGTGGAAACTTCAGTCCCACCAGAAGGTCTCTCTCATGAAATCTCACTCTACAGTCCCAGAGTTATGTCTTCAGTGGAAGCAGAATTACTGGTCACTATCTTGTATTTAAAACTCTTTCCAGTCCCAAAGATATGTATTGACTTTTTGATGAGACACAGCACCTTCTATTCTCCTAGATTGATTTTTATGCATCTTCCTTATTCTTGGCCATCTGTATGGTTTGCTAGGAACCCTTTCTATCCATTAATAAAGACTCCAAAACTGACACCCCATCTTGTTCTCTGATGGGGTGCAGAGAGATTTAAGTGCTTTGCTTCTCGCTGGACCCTCAGACCATCCAAGCTGCTGCTTTGTGGTTAGCAAGATCACAAGTGCCTCCCCCAGGTGGAAACCTCCCTCTGTTATTCTTGATCAGTGATTTTCAATTGAAAATCACTGCTGCTGTTGTTTGATAGTTGGAAATCTGTCTGCAAGCCTCACTGAGCATGGAAACACCTTCCTTGCTCACTGGTCCATTTCTAGCAACAGCTATAACCAGGAGTGGTACTAGGGTGTTTATACTTAATCTCACTGAATCCTGAGAATAATAATAATAAACAGGGATTCTTTTCTACAGTTTACAGACTACAACCTAAGGTTCAAAGAGAATAATGAGTGTGCTCAAGGTCATACAACTAACAAGCCAATATACGACAGAGCTGGTGTTCAAACTCATGCCCTTTCCACTACATTCCCGTTCCTGCTAACATATGGGCCTAATGCCTTCCCGTTTTCATTCTTCCTGCACATTACACAAGTGACTTTACCCACACACCTTAACTGTGTGTTTGCTCATGTGAACAGGCCCTGACTAGACCAATATAATTGCTCAGAAATAAAATAATGCCTTAGTAATTGTGAGATGTGGGCCACGTGCCAGACACAGAGGCAAACACAAAGTTTCTGCCTAGCCAGCAACAATTTTTCATTTTAATGAGTTCCATTCTAAACCTAAGGCATTGATATTCTGTAGACAGACTTCTGCAGTGGAGTGGACAAAGATTAGTCCTTGATCTCGCTCACTAGATCTTAAATGAGCAAAATGAAGAGAGTTAAGGTTTCCTACAGAAATACTGCAGCAGAATTAAGCAGGTAAAGAAACAACAACTCACCATGGCAAGAAAAAAGCGTGTGGCCATAAAGGTGTAATAATCAGCTGCAAACGCTGCCGCTATTCCAAACAAAAACATGCCACTGCTTGTGGCCCACAAGACCACCCGGCGTCCTAGCCTGAAAAATAAGAGTCACACATTGGAAGAGGCAAGGTAGCATTGTAACCATTTAAACATCCACTCCAATTCATGAAAGATAGGTGTTACCTATATACCTTGAATAGCTTATGTATTGATTGTTCTCCTTTTATTTATTTTGAGCAAACCATAAGTTTCATGGCTTCTTTAAAAGACCAGCTGTTTACTGGAGAGGTCTCTACCTCAGCTGCTAATATACATACCTGATCACTCTGAGTCGTTCCCGCAGGACCCCTTAACCTGGGACTGGGGAAAGAGAGGGGAGAATCTGTCCTCTCGCTTCCAAGACTTTGGCTCTCTGTTGGATCATCTTCCCTGCCAGGCTGGCTTTGTTCACCAAGGTTATGACAGCTCTTGCCAAGCCCCCCTAAAAACAGAGTTCTTGCTACCTTCTGCTTCTAGAATAAGGTGCTTATTTGCCCTATTTTTTCATAATTGAAAGAGGCATTTCTTTGTCTGAAAAACAAATAATATTTCTGATGGATTTGAAAAATTGTGATATAATTCAAATGCCATAACAATTTGGTGGTTTTTCGTATATTCGCAAGATTGTGTAATCATCATCACTCTTTAATTCCAGGATATACTCATCACTCCCAAAAGAAACTCTGTACCCGGGAGCCACCACTCCCCATTCCCTGCTCCCTCCAGTCCCTGACAACCACTCATCTACCGTCTGTCTCCCTAGATTTGCCTGTTCTGGACATTTTCCATAAATAGAGTCAAACAATATGTGGCCTTTTGTGTCTGGCTTCTCTTACCTAGCGTGATATTTTCAGGTTCATCTGCATAGTGCCATGTATCAGTCCTTCATTCCTTTTCTATGTCTGAGTAGCACCATTATATGGATATTCCACATTTTATCTATTCATCAGTTGGTGGATCATTTTCCTCTTCCTGGCTACCATGAATAATGCTGCACTGAACATTCATGAACAAGATTTTGTGTGAACTTCTGTTTTCAATTCTCTTGGGTATATACCTAGTAGTGAAATTCCTGGGTCATGTGGTAACTGTATGTGTAACATTTTGAGGAACTGCCAAACTGGTTTCCAAGACGGCCGGCCCATTTCTCCATTCCCACCAGCAGTGTATGCGGGTTCCAATTTCCCCACATTCTCCCCAGTACTTGTTATCATCTGCCTTTTTTATTATAGCCATCCCTGTGGCTGTGAAGCAGTATCTGATTGCAGTTTTTATTTACAATTCCCTAATGATTAATTATGTTGAGCATCTTTTCAAGTGCATATTGGCTATTTGCATATATTCTTCAGAGAAATATCTATCCAAATTCTTTGCCCATTTTTGAATTAGTCTATTGCTTTTTAAATATTGAGTTGTAAGCGTTTTTATATAGTCTGGATACTAGACCCTTATCAGATATATAATTTGCAAATATTTTCTCCCTATGGGTTGTCTCTGATAGTTTAAGGCAAAAAATATTGTCTGGAAATTGCAACCAACAGGTTTGCTTGGTGCAGCAGAGGATATGCAAATAAATAAGATCTTCTTCATACTTCAGCCTTCTTTGCTCCTTTGCACAGTAGTGGGGATTGTTGGCCCTATGTATGAATGTTCCCCAATCGAATTTTAGCCCTGAATGCCACCTAAAACTATTTTTACCTTTCACTGCTTGACCCTCTCTCCCACCTCCAATGTCTTCTCTCTCAGTAGATGAGCGGCCATCTCCTGCAGAGAACAAAGACCATCAAAGAGGAAGCCTCACAGCTTCCTGCTCTGTCCACTTACCAACACGACCTGCATCTGCATTCAGCCTTCTCTTCCTCCTGCCTCTCTGAAGACACATGCCCCTTTCTCTCCAAATACCATTTTGCAATCTTAGTATCGGATTGTGCCTCTTCTCACCTCTTCTGAAACCCATCACTTCTTTTTCCTTTATTTTTCCCTCTCTTTTGACTTCTTTTCAGTTTTAGTCTCCTCCAGCCAAAGACAAGAACCTTCTCTTGACTCCGCTGCTCCTTTGGCCACCTTGCATTTCCTCCCTTGACAGACTTATCAGAAAGGGAGTATCTCCTTCTTCAGCTCCTACTTGTTTCCTCAGCCGGTGATGACCAGGTGCAACCAGCTTTTCTGAGCTCACTTTGCAGTCATCAGGGACCTTCACATTGCCTCTCCTGGTCCTTTCTGCCCGTCTTGTCTAGCGCCACTGACCATGCCTACCCATCAGGCTCCTGCTGTCCCTTGGCTTGCAAAACATCCCACTGTCCTGGTTCCGCTTGTACCTCCCTGATGACCGACCTGCCTCAATGCTGGCACTCCCTAAAGTCCTCTGTTGCACACACTGCCCTTGTGATTTCATCTACTTCCCTGCCTCTGATTCCTAAGTAAGCGCTATTAACTCCCCACTCACCGTCTGGCCCCAGTTGTTCTTCTTCACTTTAATGTCCTGCAGAGCTGCAATCTCTTATTACTGTTGTAAGGTGTTAACTTTGAATACGTCTTCCCTTTGTTTTTCTTAGTATAGGGATAGGACAAGCTCATTGGAATGTATCCAAACGTATTCCCCTCTCTTCTAAAGCTGCTCTCTCCCTAGTATTTCCTGAATTGGTTAGCAAAATCCCCTTCCATCAGGCTTCCAAACCTTAACATGTTCCTCCACTCCCTCCTGCATATTGGTCATCAAAGTTTATCAGTTTAGAAATGCCTCCCAAATATGTCTTCATCTTTTCCTCCCTGCTTTTCCCACTTTCACTCAAGTCTTCACCATTTCTTACATCATTCATCCCAATAGCTCCCCAGCTGATCTTCCTAACCTCACACCAGTATACCTCACACACTTCCTAAAAATGAAATAATCCCCACTGTGGTTTTGTCTCTTGTCATTTCCTTGAACAATCTGCCCTTCTGTACTTCTGCCGCACTGACTTTCCCACAATTCTCTGAACATGCTAGGCTCTTTCATGACACAAAGCTCTTCCTTTCCCTTGGGGCCTTCTCCATCTGACAACTTCCATTGATCATCCTTTGGGGTCTCATAGCAGAAATTCAGAAACAGTGTGATGCAGTAGTTGGCGATGCTGGCCTAGGCTCACATCCCAGCTCCATCTCTTATTTTCCATGTGAACTTTCTATGCTTCCTTTTCCTTATTGGTTAAAAGAAAAGGTGGTGGGGGTGGGCAATAGTGTCTATCTCACAGACTTCCTTAAATAATTAAATGAGATGATATATAAGACATTTAAAGTAGTACCTAGTGTATAAGTAAATTGTCCATAAATGTGAGTTTTTTATTATTTTAAAAGCATTTACTGGCTGGGCACAGTGGCTCATGCCTATAATCCCAGCACTTTGGGAGGCCAAGGCAGGCAGATCACTTGAGGTCAGGAGTTCAAGACCAGTCTGGCCAACATGGTAAAAGCCCTTCTCTACCAAAAATGCAAAAATTAGCCAGGCATGGTGGCACATGCCTGTAGTCCCAGCTACTCAGGAGGCTGAGGAAGGAGAATCACTTGAACCTGGGAGGCAGAGGTTGCAGTGACCCGAGATTGCATCACTGCACTCCAGCCTGGGCAACAGAGCCAGACTCCTCAAAAAAAAAAAAAAAGTTACCACATTTCATTGAAATTATCTGTTTAATAGTCTATATTATTCACTGTTAGCTCCTTAGTATGGGATCAGATCTTATTACTTTGCTTTTCTTATTATAATATTTTATACATATGTAACAATGCATAAAATATGTACAATTTCAAGAATAATAAAAATCAAACACCTAGAAATCACAACCCAAGGCAAGAAAGCGATGATTGACAGCCCCGTTAGCTTCTTGCACCTCTCTTCATGACTACAAATCCCTTGCCCTTTCTAAGAGGAAACATTTTTCTAATTTTTGTGATAATCCCTTGTTTTTTGTTTCACTTTACCATTTTATAAGCGATGCTAAACAATACAGGTTACTGTTTACAAACAGTAAAGGTTAGTTTTGCTATATGATTTTAAATTTTCTATAATAGGATAACACCACATGTGTTATTTTATGACTCACTTCTTTTACCAAACATTGTGTTTAGGAGATTGATCTATGTGGTTTCATGTAGCTGTGGCTCATTCATTTTCATGGACACATATCCTACTGGAAGAATATATTATAATACACGTGTCCATGAGATGACTGAAGGGCACCAGTGTTGTTCGAAGTGCGGGGCTGTTAGGAACGATGCCATGGGAACACTTTTATCCACGTACCTCTGTGGACCTGCGCAAGAGCAGCTCAAGGTATATGCCCCAGAGCATGTGGCTGTGCACATCACCAACTCTATATGATACCAAATCAGTCTTCAAGGTTATCTCAATTTGCATTCACACTGGCAGGATGAAAGATCCTATTATTCCATATGCTCACCAACACATAGTATTGCAAGATTTTGACAACTGGTCAAAAATAAATGGTGTGATTATATATCACTGACAGTTCATCTTTTCATTAGCCATTTGGATTTTCTCTTCTATGAAGTGACTTCAAATCTTTCTCCCATTTTTCTATTGGGTTGTCTTTTTCCCATTGATGTAAGTAAAAATCCTTTGATTATTCTGGACACTAATAATTTAGTTATAGGTAAAGCAAATATTTTCTCTCTCTTGTGTGCACACATTCATGTCTTTCCTCTTTTAATGGTGTCTTTTGATAGACACGAATTCTTGTAATGAAGTCAAATTTATCCATATTTTCTTTCATGGTCAAGGCTTTTTGGTTTTTTTTTAAAAAATCATCCTTTCTTCCATTAGGTTTTGAAAATATTCTCCTAAATTATCTTCCTAAAGTTGTACAGTTTTGCTTTTCACATACGCACTTTCAGTCCTTCTGGAACTGCTATTGTGCTGTAAAATTTGAGAAAATTAATCCAATTATATTTCCTTCTATATGGCTAGACACCTGTCCCAGCACCACTTACTCATTGATCCTTTCCTTGCTAATATACAATGCTTTATGCATTTATACTTATGTTTATGAATGCACAAGTCTATTCCAGGGGCCTCTGAGGGAGCCTCAATCTGTTTGTCTTGTAATATATCTATTTACTTTAATGATTTGATTCTTAAAGTTTATAATTTTCTCCACAGAAGGCCTTACTCACTTTTTGTTACATTTATTCATTTATATTTCATATTTTTAGGCTTCTGCAATGACTTTTTAAAATTTTATATTTGTTACTGGTATATAGAAATATAATTTTAAATGCTCATTAATTCTAATAAATCATATGTAGGACTTTTTTAATACAGAATTGTAATGACTACAAATAATGACTTTTTATTCCTCCTTCCCAATCATTATTCCTTTCTTGCTTCCTTTCCTTCTCCCTCTTTCTCTCTCTTTTTCCTTATAGCACTGGCTAGACTCTTTATTACAATGCTAAGTAGAAGACATGTTTCATACATCCTTGTCTGTTCCTAATCTCAAAGGAAAGCTTTTAACATTTCACAATTAAGAGCTGGGCGCAGTGGTACATGCCTGTAATCCCAGCTACTTGGGAGGGCTAAGGCAAGAGAATTGCATAGCCCAGGAGTTCAAGACCAGCCTAGGCAACATAGCAAGACCCTGTCTCAAAAAAAGAAAGAAAAGAAAGAAGGAAAGAAAGAAAGGAAGAAAGAAAAAAGGAAGAAAGAAAGAGAAATTAATTAATATTTTAAATGCCACAATTATGGCAAATCTTATTGTAGGAACCTTTTATCAGGTTAAAGGCATTCTTCTATTTTTAGTTTTTACCATGAGTGGATTTTGAAATTCAATAAATGCTTTTCCTATATGTATTGAGTTGAATGTATGAATTTTGTCTTCTAATATGTTAATGTGGTAAATTCTATTGAATAGTTTCTAATATTAAATACATTTCAGACCTTTTCCTTTTTCAGCCTCTATGAATTTTATGCTCTCATATATCCCACTTCTTTGTCTCTCTGAGCTTTAATACTGATAACTTTTTCTGAGTTATCATCCATTTCATGAATTCTTTTTGTAGCTGTATATAGCAGGTTGTTAAAACTATCCAGGAGATTTGTTATTCACTTATTTCACTTTTTATTTCTACATATTCTAGGTATTCTTCAATTTTGTGTCAGTTTTAATACAATCTCCAGTTTTTGTCAATATTTTCAAGCTTGTCTTCTATTTCTTTAAAAATAGAAAGTGTGGTTATTTTGTTGTTTGTGCCTGATAATTCTAGGATTTAAAGTCTTTGTGCAGAAGTCTGCTTCTGCTGCCAACTGTTTTGTTGATTCTCACTCATGGTGCCTTTTAATCATGTGTTTTGGTTTTCACTGAGCTACTTATTCGCCTTGAAAAACAATTTATGAGAATCCTCTCAAAAATTACAATTTCCAAAGTAAACCTTATTGTAGAAACCTTTTATCGGGTTAAAGGCATTCTTCTATCTTTAGTTTTTGTCATGAATGAATTTTGAAATTCATCACATGCTTTTCCTATATGTATTAAGTTGATCATATGATTTTTGTCCTCTAATATGTTAATTGGGCCCAAGATGAGGGTAAACAAAGGGTATTAAATTTTATTTTACACTAAGTTTATACATTAGTCTGTACTATTTAAGTGATGCTGACAAAAACACAAGACGGTTGGGTCAGAAACAAAGAACTTCATTACTTCATTAGCAAGCAGTAGGGCAGCAGCATCTTTGTGATGGTTCCTCTTATCCCCAAGTCCCATAATGAGCCCAGATGAGACTTCATGTATAGTGTGTTCAATTAGAGAGGAGGAAGACTGGATGTGGGGAATTCACTGGTTTTGTAGCAGGCAGTTGAAGCCTACTGTTTGTGGCAGAGAGGGGACGTTATCTCATCTTTTATAGCAACACTATTTATGTGGCTATAAAAGAACACCTGAGACTGGATAATTTATAAAGAAAAGAGGTTTATTTAGCTCACAGTTCTGCAGGCTGAGAAGTTCAAGGGCATTGGCTTCTCGCAAGGGCTCTCGTGCTGATCACAACATGGCAGAGAAGGTCAAAGGTGAATCAGACACATGTAAAGAGAGAGTAAACTGAGGGGCGTCCTCACTTTAAAACAACCCATTCTTACAGGAACTAATAAATTCCTGTGAGAATTAATCCAGTCTTGTGACAGCAAGAACTCGTTCACTCACTGCCATAGGAACAGCACCAAATCATTCATGAGCGATTTGCCCCCATAGCCCAAACACCTCCCACTAGGCCTCACCTCCCAACACCACCATGCTGGGGATCAAATTTCAACATGAACCTTGGTGGGAACAGACAAATCATATGTAAACCATAGCACTCATCTTTTAAGGTACTGGCTGCATAGACAACTGTGAGAAATGGCCCATGTAAAAAAAATGGTCAGGGACTTGCCATCTTGGCACATCCAGCAAGAAGTGTAGAAGACTACAAAAGGTGTAAAGAGGCTATCTGTCTCAACAAGTTCTGCTGTGAAAATACAGACACTGGGAGTCATGGACCATGTCAAACCAATTTTTTAGCTTAAGATTTTTCTGGAGCTCCCAAGTCGTGTTAATTCAAGCTACATATCCAAATGAATACCAGTTAATGGTTTACAACTTCTCAAGGACTTTAAAAAATATATGTCATGGCTGCTCTGCCTATGGAGTAGCCATTTTTTATTACTTTACTTTCTTAATAAAGTTGCTTTCACTAATATATATATATACATATGTCACTGAAATATATAATTTCACGGATATATATTTATTTATATATAAATATACTGCATTTATCAAAGTGACTGTAAGCAAGTGTTCAATATATGTTTATATAACTATACCAAGTTCAGACAAAGGAACTAAATTTATTTTCAGTTAACATATTTTGTACTCTGACCTTGCTATAAGCATTATTTATATTCCACTTTTGTCATAAAGCAAATGTATTTTAGTACATTTCATACATGTAATTGCAAATATTTTGAGTTTCAAGAGTCAAGCAGTGAACACATTTCAACAGAAAAGGCCCAAGTGATAATTTATGTAACAGCTTGCTGAATGAAAACAGTAATACCTAGCCACCTTTGAGCATACTATGAGACGTATGGCCCTGCCCATGACAAAGCTGTGTAACTTTTCTTTTGACACATTTATCAGCCCCATTAGACTGGTATAACTCAAGGGCTGGGATTTCCGACCTACGCTATTGTCTTTAGGTCCTCAGTACCTACCACCTACTTGTAAAATCCACAACTGTGGTGACCAAATAAGTTCATCTCTGTGCTTTTATGTGGTCCATGTTCATATAGAGATGAACTTTGCTTTATTTTAAGAATTATATATTCATTTTAATGTAAATTTTTAAAAAGTATGACCATGTTATGCCTTGAATGATAGTATTCCCTCCAAAATTCATGTTGAAACTTAATCTCCAGTGCAACAGTATTAAGAGGGGTGGCCTTGGGAGGTGATAAAGTCATGACAGTAGAGCCCTTAGCACCCTCACAAAGGGGCTCAAGTTTGAAGGGAGCACTCTCTTGCCCTTTCATCCTTTCTTCCATGTGAAGACACTGCATTTATCCCCTCCAGAGGATGCAGCAATAAGGCACCATCTTGAAAGCAAACAACAGCTTTCCCAGACAGCAATCCTGCTGGCACCTTGATCTTGGACTTCCCAACTCCCAGAACTGTGAGAAATAATTTTCTATTGTTTTTAAAGTACCCTGTCTGTGACATTTTGTTACAGCAGCACAGAAAGACTAAAAGGGGCTGTTATATCAAGCCCATAATTTTACAGTTAAACTGCTTAGAATCAGGCTACTCCTCTTAAAAAGCAAGAGAAGAAAATATTCAAAGTAATAAACAGTATCTATTGAGTGGTTATACGTCCAGGGTACTTTTTTCTGTATTAATTTTGTAATAACTCTTTGAAATAAATGATATTATTTTCATCGCCAGCTTATAGACAAAGATTCTGAAATGCAGGTAAGATCAATTTGCCCAGGGTCCACAGCTAGTAAGTGGTAGAACCAGGATTTGGATTCAGGTATACTGTCTTCAGAGCCTATCCTTATCATTATGCATCCCTAAATAATGGATCAGCAAAGAGGTAGGTATTTAGATAGAAAGTATAAAAATGACAAGTTTTAAACATAAGTCCCTGTCTCCCAAGAAAACCAGATAGGAAAATAAACCCTACACTGATGCAACCATGCTAAATATTTCATTTTACCTGTCAGAAAAGTAGCCAAAAGTCACCGACCCCAGTAGGACTCCAAACATAAATAGGGGCTGGATCAGCATTGCAAGCCATTTTCGGTCACAGACCAGGTTCCACTGGGTCACCGCAGTGCTTTTCCATTTGTTCTGGTCATATATGTAGCCATCCACACAAGGAAACTCTTTCTTACTGCCAGTGTATTCATAGTCCAAACTTGATGTGTTCTCCCTCTTGCTCCTGCTACACCTTGAAAGCTCCCAGATCTCACCATTCTGCAACTGCACTGCAACATAATCTTTATGGCCTGAAGATAACAGGGCCCCAGAGTCCTCCAAACTCCAATTAGAGTGATTGTGGAAAACAACCTGACTCACATTGCCTGGGGGCCTACAGACATGATAAGGGGCGACTCCCATGAACACAGAAGCCAAGTAGTGAATACCACAGGAGATGTTCTGGAAGGCACATATGAAATAGAGGACTTTCTGGAATCTGCAAGAGAAGAAAAGCTAAATATTATATCTGGTCTACAGGCTGAAAAAAAACATGAGCAAATTTGAAGGGTCTTCATTATGTCTATCTTAACATACATACAAATAGATAAACATAGAAATAATTATAGATGTATTTATATCTATGGGTTAATGTATCACCTAGTTCCGTCTACTGAGAAGGCATGGAAGCAATGACATCCCAATAGCAACAAGCACTCCCATTGCCCAGATCTTAGTCTCTAAATACCATTCTCCGATGAGAGAAGCCAGAAAAAGTGGCTGTTTCTAAAACCAGGACAAGAAGAACATAAGATAAGCCTGGACTATCTCATAACACCAGGAAGTAAGGAAATACTCAAAAAACAAAAGAATAAGGGCATATTAAAGGGTCCCAGGTAGCAAGCTGAAAAAGTTCCCAATGACCAGTTGGAAGATGAAACAATTTGAACAACAAAATAAATCACATAGTATATCCCAACACATAAAATAAATATATATGAATCCATACTGTGATGGTTAATTTTATGTGTTAACTTGACTGGGTTAAGGGAAGCCCAGATAGGTGGCAAAACATTATTTCTGTGTGTTTGTGAGAGTCTCTGGAAGAGATTAGCATATGAATCAGTAGACTGAATTGAGAAGATCACCCCCACAAATTGAGGTGGGCATCATCCAAACACTTGAGGGCTTACATAGAACAAAAAGGTGAAGGAAGAGCAAGTTTGTTCTCTGCTTGAGCTGGGATATCCATGTTCTCCAGCTCTCAAACATCAGAGCTCTTGGTTCCTGGGCTTTGGAATTAGACTAAGACTTACACCAGGCCTTCAGTCTAGGACTGAATTACACCACTAGCTTTCCTGAGTCTCCAACTTGCAGATGGCAGGTCATGAGACTTCTCAGCCTTTATAACCATGTGAGCCAATTCCAATAATAAATCTCATATATATATATTTATGTATGTGTGTGTGTGTGTGTGTTCTATTGGTTCTCTTTCTCTGGAGAAGCCTGACAAATACAATACAGCATACTCATATAAATAAATGAATGAAAAAATAAAAGGGGGAGAAGAGACCAATCTTTCTTACATTAGAATTCCAGTTACTATCTGTAGACATTCCCTCTCTCCAGGAAGTAGAGTTTAATTCCTGCAATTTACTCCTAAAGGGTGAGCTAGACTTATGACTTGCTTCTAAAGAACAGAGTAGGACAAGAGAAAAAATAGTAACTTTACAATGGGGAAACCTGAAAACTTGGCAAACACTGATGTTACCAAGTGATGAAGGTTAACATCCCCAGTGACGTCATGTGGATATGCTGTAACTCTCCTATGATCTGATGCGAAGGGCATTTCATCTCTGTTGTTTTCTTTCCAAAAACTGTACTCCTAGTTTAATAATTTTTAAAAGACCCCAAATTGGGGGTCATCTACAGGTTACCTGACCAATATACCTAAAGACTGTCACGGTCATAAAAAAAAAAAAAGAGAGAGACTGAGAAACTGCTATAGACAATTAAAAGCAGTGTGGTGCCCTGGACTGGGTCCCAGAACAGGAAAAGGACACTTGGCAAAAATTGGTGAAATGCAAATGAAATATACAGTTAGTTAATAGCAACATATTAATATCAGTTTCTTAGTTTTGACAAATATGTTATAGTAATGTAAGTTATTAACAATAGGGGAAACTGGGTGAGGGTCATATGGGGACTCTGTACTGTCTGTGTAACTTTTCCATAAATCTAAAATTATCCAAAATAAAAAGTTTATTTAAAAACTTTTTAAAAATATAGTCTCCAAATTTATAGACTCAAACCAACAATGACATATTCTCTGAAATAAAAAACTGCCTCATAAGGACGTTATGCCCACAGGACAGCAGGATAGAACAGATAAAATTTGGAATGCCCCACAGAATTCCAATCTCTGAAATTAAGAGGCATAGCAGATCTTTGAGCAGGTGACTTAATTATTTAGATTGAAAACTGAATCAGTTCAGACAATCACCAACATTACTATAAAACCATTAAAATAGGAGGTAGGAGATAGGTCCTGTCAGATCAAATTGAGGTCAAATTGTGCCACTGACACACGCGATCTCCATCGCCCTTCCTCCTTTGCAGACCTGCCCACTCTACTGCATCGTGATGCTCCCTCTCACTGGAAGGTGCTTTTGATCATCCCTCAGCTCAGCAGTTCTCACACTTTTTGGTTTCAGGAGCCTTTATATTTTTACAAATTTTGAGGATTCCAAAAGGCCTTTCTTTATGTGGGTCATATTTATCACTATTTATGTATTAGAAATTAAAATGAAGAAAGAACAGAGGAAAGAGAGCCAAGGTCTGCCAGAGAGCCCACAGGAAGAAGCTGGGGCAGAGAAAAGGAAAACAGCAAGAATCTGGCAGACACTGACCCCTGAGGAGCCTGGAGTCTTGCAGAAAGGGTAGGTGAGGGTGCATCCCTTCTCACGTCACCCCCGTAATGAACTGCTGACTGCCATATTGTGGGAGAGCCCCTCTGCCTTCGTGACCCTGGGCAATGCTGTCAGTGGTGATTTGGGAACTTCCTGGGAATAGAGTACCAGGTGACCAACTCATGCAGGTGTGCTGGCACTACCCTCAGGCCTGAACTGGGATGGTGGGCACTGTACTGGTTGTACACCTGTTCTGAGCCACTGCCCTGTCCAAGCAACCTCAGCCTTTGTGATGTTGTATCACCAGATCCCCCAGAAACATACCCCACAACCACTCTGACTTTGGCAACCATGGGGGACTGGCAGGACCCTGGGGAGCTGCAGGAACCCCAGAAATCTAGCCCTCAGTGCAAGTTGCTTCTAAGAGAGGGGGGAGCACAGCCCACCAAAGTGCCCCTTGGGACAAAAATAAATGTAGACACAGCACCAATCTCTGAAGGGGACGTAGGAGCTGGGAAGGGACATGGAGAGGGGACGATCTCCTGCTCCACCCATTCTCTATTGCAGATGTAGAGAGGCTTTCCCTGCTGGGAGCTGGCACTGGTGCAGTTGAAGAAAGGCTTTCTAACACTTTTCACAGTGGCTGCACCCCCACTGAAAGTGAGGCACAACACTGCCTGGGCTTTCAGAAAAGGTAGGGCCCCATCTCCCCCTCCCTACACAAAGTAGCCATGTCCCTGCAACAGAGGACAGACAAGCCACAGAGCTGACTGCTGTGGCCTGGGGAAAGAGGCTCTGACCCGAGGCCATTTTGGTGGTAGCCACAATGGAAGCATTCTCACAGACCTCAGGAGCCAGGAGCCAAAGCACAGTGTTTATATGAACTGAGGGTCATAAGCACTGCGAAAGGAGCATGAGAGGTAGTGGATTGTGTTCCTGCCTGCCCAGGATAAGGAGCTGGTACAGCCCTCTGGTGACCCCTACCCCTAAGACCTCAGCACCCCCATCAAGGCAGGGGCTTCCACTCGTCATCAAACAACCTGACAATGAGGTACCTCTTACCCTTAAGCATCACATACTGGACTAGAGACTGAACTGCATCATCAAACAAAAAACCTGCTATCAGAAGAGCACAGTGCTAGTGTATGAGATGAGCTTCCTGAGACCGCCATACTCCTAGCCCTACGGAAGATAGTGTGTCAACTCATACACCCTATACATCACTACAACAAGCAGCATCTGAGAAAGCCACCACACAAATGATATCCATAACCAAGGAACCCATACAGATACTTGGCCCGCTGAAAGCACCCAGAAACAAAGCCAAACAATCATGCACAATATATACTACAGTCACATCCTCAAGGGAAAAAAAAAGAATATAAAATTTAAAAGCCTCATTCAAATGTTGGCAAGTTCAAAAATAGAAAGCAACAGCTCTATATTTGTCTGTTTTCACACTGCTGATAAAGATGTACTGAGACTGGGCAATTTACAAAAGAAAGAGGTTTATTGGACTTCCCCATGGTTGGGGAGGCCTCAGTCATGGCGGAAGGCAAGGAGGAGCAAGTCACATCTTATGTGGATGGCAGCAGGCAAAGAGAGAACTTGTGCAGAGAAACTCCCATTTTTAAAACAATCAGATCTGGTGGGACCCATTCACTATCACAAGAATAGCACAGGAATTACCTGCCCCCATGATTCAGTCATCTCCCACCAGGTCCCTCACAACATCATAACGAATGGGGAAAAGTAAAAAGCATTCCTCTTAAGAACTAGAACAAGACAAGGATTTCACTCTCACAACTCCTAAATAGCATAGTACTAGAAGTCCTAAACATAGCAATTAGGGGAGAGAAAGAAACAAAAGGTATCCAAACTGGAAAAGAAAACGTGTTCCCTGATAACATGATCTTATACTTAGAAAAATCCTAAAGATTCCTCCAAAAGACTCCTAGACTTGAAAACAACTTCAGTAAAGTTTCAAGATACAAAAATAATGTACAAAAATCAGTTGCATTTCTATTTAACACTCAAGCTGCAAACTAAATCAAAAAGTCAATCCTATTTATTATAGCCACACAAACACACAAAATACCTAGGAATACACTTAACCAAAGAGGTGAAAGACCTCTACAAGGAAAACTACAACACACTAATGAAAGAAATCAGAAATGATACAAAAAAATGAAAAAACATCCCATGCTCATGGATTAAAAGAATCAATGTCATTTAAATGACCATACTTCCCAAGACAATCTACAAATTCAATGTAATTCCTATTGAATTAGCATCATTTTTCACAGAATTAGAAAAAACTATTCTAAAATTCACATGGAACCAAAAAAGAGCCCAAATAGCCAAAGCAATCCTAAGCAAAAAGAGCAAAGCCAGAGCCATAACATTATCTGATTTCAAACTATACTACAAGGCTATAGTAACCAAAACAGCATGGAACTGAACAGAAATAGACACACATGCCAATGGAACAAAATAGAGAATCCAGAAATAGAGCCACACACCTACAACAAACTGATTGTCAACAAAATCAACAAAAATAAGCAATGGGAAAAGGACTCCTTATTCAGTAAATGTGCTGGGGAAACTGGCTAGCTACATGCAGAAGAAGGAAACTGGATTCCTATCTCTCACCATGTACAAAAATTAACTCAGGATTAATTAAAGGCCTAACTGTAAGACCCGAAACTCTGAAAGGTCCTAGAAGATAACCTAGAAAAAACTCTTCTGGACATTAGCCTAGGCAAATAATTTATGACCAAGTCCTCAAAGGCAAATGCAATAAAACCAAGAATAGACAAATGGGACTTAATTAAACTAAAACACTTCTACACAGCAAAAAAAAAAAAAAAAAAAAAAAAAATTGATAAAGTATATAACCTACAGAATGGGAAAAATATTTGCAAACGAAACTATGCATCCAACAAAGAGCTAACATCCAGAATCCATAAGGAATTCAAACAAATTAATACAAAAAAAAACCATTAAAAAATGGGCAAAAGACATAAACAGACATTTCCACAAGCAGCCAACAAATAGGAAAAAATGCTCAATATCACTAATCATCAGAGAAATGCAAATCAAAACCACAGTGAGATACCATTTCATACCATTCAGAATAGCTATTACTTAAAAGTCAAAAATAACAGATATTGGTGAGGCTGTGGAGAAAAGGGAACACTTATACACTGTTAGAAAGAATATAAATTAGTACAACCCCTATGGAAAACATTATCAAGACTTCTCAAAGAACTAAAAATAATTGATCCAGCAATCCCACTACTGGGTATTTACCCAAAGGAAAAGAAATCGTTATAACAAAAAGACACCTGCACTTGTCTCTTTATCACAGCACTATTCACAATTGCAAAGCCAAGGAATCAACCTAAGTGTTCATCGATGGTTAATCATATAAAGAAAATGTGGTGTATATATACACCATGGAATATTATGCAGCCATAAAAAGGAATGGAATCATGTCCTTTCCAGTAACATGGATGGAGCTGGAAAATCCTAAGTGAAACAACTCAGGAACAGAAAACTAAATACCACATGTTCTCACTTACAAGCGGGAGCTAAACCATAGGTACACACAGATATAAAGATGGAAATAATAGATACTGGGGACTCCAAAAGAAGGAATAGAGGGAACAGGGATGAGGGTTGAAAAATTACCTATTGGACACAATGTTCACTATTTGGATAAGGGGTTCACTGGAAGCCCAGACCTCACCATTACACAATATACTCATGTAACAAACACACACACGTATCCTTGAATCTAAAATAAAATAAAATAACAAAAATAAAAAGAAATGCGATTCCTAAGGCAAAAATGGGGGCTGGAAACGGAGAAATTTTAAAATGCTTAGTAATCCATTTAAAGATAATAAACTCATTACATATTAACATTAAATAACATATAGCTATAGCTATCCAAACAAAATGAAAGAAAATCAGTAAGAAGAGTGGCCCTGTTCCACAGTTAATATCTGCATTAATAGAAGACAGCTGGTTTCTCTTGTCTGTGTCTGCATTCAATCTGATGCGTTATCATCATCTAGCCTCTGGAAAACTCTACTGTACTTTCATGAGAGAATGAGAGTTTTTAAAAAGATAGCTAATATCTTAGTATTGCTAGGAAAAGGTTTTGCCCTTGCAGACTTCAGAGACCAACAAGAATGCTCATGTTTTGAGAACTGCTGGTCTAGCCTGTTCCTCTCCTGCTCCTCTCTCTCGATGCTTCTTTCCCTCCAACCTAAATGCCGATTTTCAGTCTCTTTATCCTTCACTGCCAGCTTCTCTCAGTCCCGTCTTTTTACTTGCCTCCCTCTTTCCCACTCTCATTTATGAATTTTCTAACCCCCAATTTTTCCTTCTCTTCTATGATCACAATAGGCAACTGAAGTACCGTTCTGTTATTTATGTTGATTTTTTAAAAGAACACCAGGCAAATGTTTTCTATTTCTCTACCAAAACCAAGAACAGAAGTCCTATAAATGGTTGAGTTAAAGTGTCATCAGAGCAGAAGCTGTGCTTCAGTCACTTCAGTATCTCCTGTAGCACCCAGCACAGTGTGTAGTTCAGTGGCTATAGAATGCTGGAGAATATCTTGGGCTGAAAATGAACAGCGCTGAAATCGACTCATGCTCAGTACCTTGGTAAAGAGAGATGTTCAACAGGCCAGCGTATCCGAAAATTTAGCCTTGGTTCTCCATCAGTTAAATTTTGAAAAGTGTGTGAGTGCACAGATGTGCATGCAGACATATAAAGTGAACATACAATCACAAACATAGTCATATAATGCTAAATTAACATGTATATTGAAATATAAACTTCCATTTGTACATATTGACTTCTATACACACTTCATAAATAAAATGGGTGTTTTCTTGGTGGCGCTCCAAGGGATCATCTCAACCCTCCACTGGTGAACACACCCCACTTTGGAGACTATCGCAACCTAGTGACACCCCCAAGTCCTCACAGATAACTGCTAAGCTGGCACCTGGCCACCATTCTTCACTTCTCATAGAACCTCATGTAGATAAATAGTAGATTAAATAGAATGAATTTCAAGTCTTGCAGCTATCAGGATGCCACAGGCTGGTCATGTGGGCCACAGTTTCAAAACTGAACTCCTTCTATGGCACTGGCCCTGGTAGCTAGCTAGTCCACGAAAGAAAAATACAAAGCAAAACGCAGGAAGTAAATGTGTTCTTCTAGCTCCAGCATGAGAGAGAGCACACTAATTCCTATTCTCAGGGTCTCTTTGAGATGAGCAGCCAAGAGCAGAGCTTGAAGCCCCAGTGCTTGATGGACTAATGGGAGCTAGCTCTGTTTTTCCAGAAACTATTAATATGTCCCTGCCAGTAGTAAAATGATCAGAAATTAGACTGGGCATGGTGGCTCATGCCTGTTAATCCCAGCACTTTGGGAGGTCAAGGCAGGTGGATCACCTGAGGTCGGGAGTTCGAGACAAGCCTGACCAACATGGTGAAACTCCATCTCTACTAAAAATACCAAAAACTAGCCAAGCATGGTGGCATGTGCCTGTAGTTCCAGCTACTCATGAGGCTGAGGCAGGAGAATTGCTTGAATCTCAATTCACACCACTGCACTCCAGCGTGGGTGAGCGAATGGGTGAGACTCTGTTTCAAAAAAATAAATAAATAAATAAATACAAATCAGGATCTTGGATTGAAGGAGTGGTGCTGACCCTCACCCCACAGGTCAGACTCCCTCACCCCTACCCCCTGCCCTGGCTGCCATGTCACCACAGAGCATTGGGGTCGCTATACTGCCTGTGGCCTTATCAAGTGAGCACCTGGCATGGCTGATGGGTCACCTGCCCCTAGGCAGCAGGCTTGTCAGTTCAGGAGGTGTTTCTTCCTTCCCTGGCATTTTCTCAGGAAGCATCTTACAGCCAATAAGAATGGCTCTCTTACCCTACAGCGCCATCCAGTCTGCTTCTATTGCACAGGTTCTACACGGGCCTCATCTTACACAGCTAAAGTCAATTCTCTCCTCTCCACTCTACTCTGTTCACACCTACCTGTGCTGCACATAACAGCTCATTCAGCATTGTCCTGGTCATTGTGCATATTCTATAATACTAACATCTTAGGCCGGGCGAGGCTGAGTTGGGCGGATCACTTGATGTCAGGAGTTCGAGACCAGCCTGATAGTGAAACCCCTTCTCTACTATAAATACAAAAATTAGCCGGGCACGTACCTGGTGGTGTGCACCTGTAATCCCAGCTACTCAGGAGGCTGAGGCAAGAGAATCACTGGAACCCAGGAGGCAAAAGTTGCAATGAGCCAAGATAGTGCCATTGCACTCTACCCTGGGTGACAGAGAGAGGTCCTGTCTCAAAAAAATAAAATAAAATAAAATAATGCTAACACTTTACATTGGATCATGCTTTAAAGCATGTTCACACTCATTATCTCATTTAATCATCTCAACAAACATCAGGGTTTATGAGCTAGCTGAACTGTACAGACCAAAAAAATCTTTGCTTAGTGAATCGCTGATGCAATAAAATGGAAAACTTATCTTGCTTAAGAAAACAGTTCATATATACTAATTTTTTGTAAAATCAAGCAACTCTGCGTCTCTGTGTTGCTAAAAGACATTACACTAGTGGGTGTTACTGTCTGCTCTTGATAATACTTAAACTTGACTTTCCCAAAAGTAACCAGTAGTCAACATCACAAAGATATCAACTCTCCCAAAGTTAATTTATAAATGTCATGTTCAGCACTGTCTATAACTGCAAAACATCGAAAACTGAAATGTCCATTGGCAGGAGACATTATGGAAATTATGGTGAAAGTATGATAAAAGTATAGATACTCCTAGGAGATGCCAGAGAGAAAGGGTAGCATGCAGTGTTTAACTAAAGGAGCATTCCTAAGGTCCAAACCAGACTGAGAATCAGCCCGTCCAGATCGTTACAGTGTGGTTTGTTGTGGACCAGCGTCTACCCACTAGACACCATGGCAATAAGGGGCATGGGAATCAGGTTCTCTTGAAACTAAATTCTGCTGAGGGCCTAAGAGGCATCCTATAATAACAATCCCATATGAATATGATGAGAAATAGAACACAAATCATGGATGTATGATGCACATATTTATAATTCTTTGACTCCCATCACCGAAATTTCAACTCAGCAAATGACACACAGGCCCTGCAAACAGCAGACATGTTTAACTTGGCTAAAGTTTACCTGAGGCATTTGGGTTTGTTCCCTAACTAGTCTCATCACCTGAAGCAGCTCCACCATTGAAAAGCTCACATTCTGACCTCCACTGAAAAGCTCACATCACCTCCCACTCTCAGCTCCACTATTGAAAAGCTCACATCACCTCCCGCCCTCTTACCTCCCCTGTCCTGGTCCTTCCCACTGACCCCATTTCCAGCAGCATTCAGACGTCCAGTCTTCAGATCCTACCAGCTTCTTCAGTTTGTTGCTGCCTTCTTGGTCTCAGATTTTTTCTTCCTCAGCCACCTGACCCCCACAGTCATCACCAGAACTATTCTCTCTTCCCCGCTCCTTCTCTGTCTCTTTTTCTCTTGTACACACACATACATACACACACACACACACACGACCCAACACAGCACCATCTCTGGCAGGCCTCTGAAGCTAGGATTTGTCTTTTCTGCTCCATTCTTAGCAGTTGTGATTCAGGAGGTCTAAGGTGGGGGTCAAGGCCTCTACAAGCTTAAGAAGCTTCTTAGGAGATGCAGGTACAGATGAAAACATTGCCCCAGGATATCTGCTTTTCTGATTTAATGATATACTGATACAAGGTTTGACATTCAAAATACGGGACAATCGTTGTGGAGCAACCGGAAAACCGATAAACAGCTTGTGAGGGTGTCATTTGTTACAACCACTTTGCAAAACGATCTGGCAGCTGACCACATGCACGCCCCGTGACAGCATCTCCCAGTGAAACGCAGGCACAAGTACAGCCACACACCACAAAACAACGTTTCAGTCAGTGATGAGCCACGTATACAACAGTGGTGCCATAAGATCATATTAATACCATATTTTTACTGTATGCTTTCCATGTTTAGGTACACAAATACTTCCCATTGTGTTACAACTGCCTACGGTATTCAGTACAGTAACATACAGTGCAGGTTTGTAGTCTAGGAACAGTGCGCTACGCCACAGAGCCTAAGTGTGTAGCATAAGCCTAAGTGTGTAGCAGGCTGTACCATTTAGGTTTGTGTAACTACAGCCTGTGATGTTCACGCAGCAGCAAAATCACCTAACAATGCATTTCTCGGAAGTATCTCTGTCGTTAAGCGACACATAACCGCACCCTAAAAGACACATGCAAGAAAGGCAAATGTCTCTCCCATGCTGGAGAGAGTTTAAACGTCTGCTGACAATAAATGAATAAACCATAAAATATTCATGCCATTAAATACTAGGTAGCTATGAAAACTGACCAACTACTGTGACACACAATATGGGTGGATCTCACAAGCACGGTGTGGAACAAAAGAAGCCAAAGAGCACGTCCTTTTTACCCCACTTATGTAACGTTGAGTATGGTTGGTGTAAGGACAGTAGCGAGCTTGGGGGACAGGGACGGAGGGAAGAGTGAACATACGTGTGTTCACTGTATGACGATTCATTGGGTTGCAGATTATGGCGCACACTCTGCTGCATATATGTAATGTATCAATGTAAAAGTTTTCTATCTACAGGGCCCAGGGAGAGGGGAAAGTATTCAGCAACGCCCCTGCCAAGGAACAGCTGGAACAGGTGCCAAGGCATGCCCGATCTGTCCACAAGGCGCCTGCCAGCTGGACTGCGGCCCTGGGTGGCCCCTGATCCACATTGACAATGGGGCAGTTTTCCTGAGCAACAGAGCATCTACCCACCTTCCCACTGGATGTCTCCACCTGGAATTCCCACAAGGAACTCAAGGTAAACCAATCTCCAACTGAACTCTGTATCTAGCCCTGCCCCACCTAGAGGGTAACTTTGAGTTTAGGGTACCATCACCCACACAAACTAGAAATCTAGGGCAAGGGACATGGGGTGGGCTAGGAGGGGCATGTGGTCCCTTTCACTTCTCCTTCATGCCTTAGGGCCAAGACGTCCCATCAACTCCACCTGCTAATACTGTCCTGTCCTCCCTACCCACACTCCCACCGTGCAGACGCCTTTCTCTCCCACCTGGGCTCTTATGAGGTCCTCACTGGCCCCCTTGCCCCACTCGATGCCCCTCCAGTGCACCCTCTGCACTGCAAAGTAATCTTCCTGATACCCAAACTCTGCAGCATGACATACTCGTGGAGATGACTGTAACCTCCTGCCTCTCTCACTCTCATATTTTATACCCCAGAAATAATAAACCACTAAGTGGCCCCCAGTCAAGCCATGCTAGTTCACATAATTATGCTTTCCATGTGCTAGAAAGGTCCTAAGCACTCCTTCAATTCTAACTCCCCTTTCCCTTTTGCAAGAATAACCTCTTGAAAAAACCAAACCCTATTTCCTTAGGCGCCTAGCTTTTTTTTTTTTTTTTTTTCCTGAGATGGAGTCTCATTCTGCCACCCAGGCTGGAGTGCAGTGGTGTGATCTCGGCTCACTGCAACCTCTGCCTCCTGGGTTCAAGCAATTCTCCTGCCTTAGCCTCCCAAGTAGCTGGGACTACAGGCCCCCCTCCACCATGCCCAACTAATTTTTGTATTGTTAGTAGAGATGGGGTTTCATCATATTGGCCAGGCTGGTCTCGAACTCCTGACCTTGTGATCCACCCGCCTAGGCTTCCCAAAGTGGCATCTAGCATTCTAACACATCATTCTCCTTTACAAAGATTCTTGGCCCTCAGAAGTGTCATTCATGTACTGAACCTAGGGGTCCACCAGGACAATAGGCTTACAGATACGACACACGAATGGAAAAGAACTGCACAAACACAAATCAGCAGAAAACCCAGAGGTGAGGAAAAGCCAGGGCAGCCAGAAGCCCCAGGGAATGGACCCATACAATCTGGGTGACAGACGAAGAAAACTGCTTTCAGTCCTAGGTTATACCATTCTGCATAAAAGCATAACTGATGAAGCCCATTGTGGTTAGGAGGATGGACTCTGGAGCCAGACTGCCAAGGTTTGATCTTGGCCCTGTTTCTTACCACCAGGGACCATGAGCAAGACCCTTATCCTTTCTGTGCCTCAGTTTCCTCATCTGAACAATGGGCTTTGTGGGAATGAAATGAGTTAACACCTGGAAAGCACACCGTAGCTGTAGCTAAGTGGTAGCTGTTAGGAGGTTCATATGCTGAAGTCAAAAAAGAAGAGCCAGAAAAGGTCTATATATCGAAAAACAAAACCTACCTCATCAATGAAGGTCTCCCACAGGCTCCACATTCCAACTCAGCTTTTAAACCATCTCTCCTTTTATCCTGGGACAACTAACTTGGGGATCCAAGTTCAGATCCTCCCAACACAGATGCCTGAATCTGTCTCCTCAATTTCCTTTCATACAGGGCTTAAGCTGTGAAGTTTATGGAACCATGATATGGTTTCAGAACCAATGTTGGAATGGTATTTTAATTCTTCTCAGGTGTCCTGTTTCCCCCTCTTCAAGGTGGCTACAGTAGGGCTTCCTTACTCTAGAAATGACCAATGAGAAATGAGAGGTAATCAGGGGTCTCTATTTTAGGGGTCCCCAAGCCCCAGGCTATAGACCTGTACCAGTCTGTGGCCTGTTAGAAACTGTGCCACACAGCAGGAGGTGAGTGGCAGCCACCCAGTGTTACTTCCTAAGCTCCGCCTCCTGTCAGATCAGTGGTGCATTAGATTCTCATAGGAGCATGAACCTTATTATGATCTGCATATGTGAGGGATCTAGGCTGCATGCTCCACTTGAGAATCTAACTAATCTCTGATGATCTGGGGTGAAACAGTTTCATCCTGAAACCATTCCCCCGACCCCACCACAGGTATGTGGAAAAAATGTCTTCCACGAAACCAGTTCCTAGTGCTAAAAAGGTTGGGACCATTGCTCTCCTTAACACTTTCACTAGGTTTCCTTAAAGAGAGGACTAAATAATCATCACTATAACTTCCCTTTCTGTTTATAAAGAACAGAGACCAATTAGAGCAAATACCTGAGAAAAATGGGGTACTGTGTTACAGTCATGCTGTCTTCACCTTCTGCTATACAAGCATTGGTTTGTTACCCTTTTTCCTCCTGTAAGCTGCTTTCACAATCAACCCTGCCCACTAATATGGGAACTCAGATAACAATGATAGCCGTGACTTACTGAATAGTAAGACTTTTGCACGCATTATGGTGGCCAGCTAAGAGCTGTCTCCTCAAACCCATTTGCCCCCTCTTAACCATGGTGAGCTGTCGCCATGAGGGAGTGGCTGCCCCGGGCACAGACAGGGAGCCCCATGCCATGGATGACAGAGCTGCTCCACCTGCCTGGGTCCCTGAATGACCTCATGGAACAGATCCTGCTGTGGGCAGTTACTGGAGAGGTACAAACTTCCAGTTGAGGAATGTTTGATAGGGCATCTTAGTCAAACACCAACTAATTTAATTAACTCAGCTAATCCCTAAAAAACACAGGGGAGCTAAGGTGTTAGCACCTCCTACCTCACTGAGTTACTGTGAGGATGAGAAACTGCACGTTGAGTCCTCATAGAACCATTTCACTACTCCTCTTTGAAAACATTTGTATCGCTATTATTAGCCCCATTTTACAGATGAGAAAGTAGTAAATAAGATGCTTAAGACCATACAGTTAATCTGTGGTAGCGCCAGAAGGGAAACTCAGACACCTTAGAACTTTTACCCTCTGTGCTATTCTGCTTCCAGAAGAATAAAATGAACTGATACATAAAGGGCCCGGTCCAGCCAAGGGGCCGTTACCCAACCGTGCTCAGAAGTGCATCATGGTTGAGAGCTGTGGAGGTGATGGGCATCCAATGACATCCAATTCTGCCCTGCTTGTATTAGAGTTGTGCTTAGGCAGAAACCTTGGTTTTCTCATCTGTGAAACAAGGGCGATACTGTCCACCTTATAAAGCTGTAGTAAAGATTAAAGGAAGTAACATGTACCAACAGCTTATGACCCAGCCAGGCACAAGGCAGTGCTCAATGATGCAAGCAGCAGAAGGAAGCAGGCGGGAGCTGGGGCTTCCTGCCCCTTTCCTCTGTCCTAACTGTTCCTTTTTGCAGACATTGGGAATCAAAACCAAAATGCCGGCAACCTTCCACCTTGAAGAACAGTACCACATCATCTCTTCACTAAGCCTGATTCCCATTTTCTGGCTAGGACACTGAGACACAAAGTATCCCCAGAATCGCATCAGAGGTACTTAGCAGGCCAGGATTCAGATGCAGCTCCAAGTCTCCGGTCATCACGCTGCATGGCCCCTCACCAGCCTGCCTCCCCTGTCAAAACATTCTGAGTCACACAGAGGAGCTCGGTACGTGAATGAATGAATGAATGAATGATTTAAAAATTTTAAAATCCATTTGACAAATGAAAAGGGGGTGTACGGAGGTTAAACGTGGTTCCACCATGCGTTCGCTATGAGCCCTTGACCCCGCCAGCTTCGGTTTCCCAATGATGAAAATATGGATTTGAACACCTCCTTTGCAGGGTCCCTGTGAACATCTAATGAAGAACTGTGTGTAAGCGCCCGGTATAGTGTACCTGGCACATATTAGGTTTAAATGAACAGCAACAAACTCTAACAGTTATCCCTGGGGAACACCTGCCAGGCACAGAGACCCTAGGCGGCGCGGGGCAGAACGGGGCAGCAAGCAGTCTAGGGAAGTAGCAGCGGATTCGAGAAACCGGCGGCCAGGCACAGGCACCCCCCACTACATGTGCGATCCGGTCCCTCTGGGGGGGCCTCAAGCATCGGCTGCCACGGAGAGCACTCGCCAGGTCCCACCTGCCGGGCAACAGGCGCGCCCCGAGTGAGTCCAGCGCCTCTGCTCACCATGCCAGTTCCCGCTGCCAATCCTAGGGGATTGTCAAGCCCAGCTCCGGGCGGGCGTCTGGACGCCAGAGTCCCGACTGCGCAGGGGAAGGAGGGAGTGGAGATGTTTTCGGATCACGAGCGCCGAGCTAGAACCCCGCCGCAACGGAAAGAAACAGACCCCTCCCGCGTGGAGCCCCCTCCCCACCCGCCCCCTACCTGCCGTAGTGTCCCACGTGGTCAAAAATCAGCTCGAAGTGGCGGGACCCCATGCTGCGGCGGTGCAGTGGGCGCTGAGTTTTCGGAGAGCCGGGGACTGCGGACAGCGCGCCCCGCCCGCCCTTCGCGGAGGGCGCGGAGGGCGCGGGGACCGCCCCAAACCTCCTCGCCTGGCCTCCTGCGCTCCCCGCGAGTCGGAACGAGCGCGAGGCTGGACTCTGTTCCTCTCTCCGTCGCTCGGCCCCTTGGTGCCCCAAAGTACCTTCGGCATCTTCCCGCCTCCCTCCGGGCGCTGTGGTCCCCGGAGCTCGCGGTCCTAGGGTGCCCGCGCCCTAAACCCCGCCGCTCCCCGGCCCGCCCCGCCGCCCAGCCTGGCTCTTGACACCGAGTCCTGCGGGGTCGCCACGCTCGAGGGAAGCCCCGACGCCTCGGAAGTTGTCACTGAGAAAGAGCCCAGGGCGGGAATGCAAGGGCCAGGCTCGGTCTGGGGGCCGCAAGAACGTACGGCCTTCAGCATGAGCCACAACCGTGGCTCTCAAACTTTCATGCCTAAGAATCTACTGCAGTACTTGGTTTAAAAGGTACATTTAGGTAGTTTCCTGCTAAGTAGAGAGACATAGAGAGCTTAAGTTCTTCAGGTGAGGAATGCTGGAGGGATACCAGGTGGAGAGAAGATGAGAGGGTAGTGAGGAGTGGTGTTGTCAAGGGCTGAGCCTAGGAGGAAAGGCGGGGCCCATGGGAGCCAGTCAAGATGCCATATTGCTTCAAAGCACCAAAGGGAGAGTTACCTGGAAAAGATATGGAGAAACTGAACTTTGATTCTAATTATACCAGATAGAAATGCCACGACATGGATAAAATGGACAAATTCCTTGAAAAATACAATCTAACAACACTCAAGAAGAAATAGACAGCAAGAATAGGCCTTCGTCTGTTAAGGAAAGTAAATACGCAGTTAAAAACCTTCTGAGACAGTTTGGATGTTTGTCTCCTCCAACTCTCGTGTTGAAATGTAGTCCCCAGTGTTGGGGGTGGGGCCTGATGGGAGGTGTTTGGATCGTGGACCCTTCATGAATGTCTTGGTGCCATCCTCCCCAGTAATGAGTTCTCAGTGATGAGTTCACACAAGATCTGGTTGTTTGAAAGAGTCTTGAACTTCCTCCCCCTTTTCTCTTGCTCCTTCTCTCACCATGTGACTCACAGGCACCGCTTCATCTTCTGCCATGACTGGAAGCTTCCTGAGGCCCTCATCAGAACCAGATGCTGGCACTGTGCTTCATGTACAGCCAGAAAAACCATGAGCCAAATAAGTCTCCTTTCTTTACAAATTATCCAGTCTCAGGTATTCCTTTATAGCAATGCAAACAGACTGACATGTTTCCACAAAGAAAACCCCAGGGTTGGCAAGGTGCAGTGGCTCACACCTGTAATCCTAACACTTTGGGAGGCTGAGGCAGGAGGATCTCTTGAGCCAAGGAGTTTGAAATCAGCCTGGGCAACATGGAGAAAGCTTATCTCTATAAAAAATACATAAAGTTTGGCCAGGCATGATGGTGCATGCCTGTCATCCTAGCTACTTGGGAGGCTGAGGTGAGAGGACTGCTTGAGGCTGGAAGGTCAAGGCTGCAATGAACCATGATTGGGCCACCGCACTCCAGCCTGGGTGACAGAGGGAGACCCTGCCTCAAGAAATAAAGAAAAAAGAAGTAAAAAGAAAGAAAACCTCAGGGTCAAACATTTAAGGTAGAAATAATACAGATTTTGCACAAACTATTCAAGGAAGTTGAAGAGAAGGAGATACCTCCCAAATCACTGAATGGTCCAGCATTACTCTGATATCAAAACCAGGTAAGACATTATAAGACAAGAAAACTATACACCAATATACCTATATGAATATAGATGCAATAATTCTTGACAACATTTTAGTAAATTGGATGTCTCTTTATATTTTAAAAGGGCAATACATCATGAACACGAGATTTATCAAAAGAATGCAAGAGTGATTTAACATCCAAAAATCAAGCAATATAAATTATCATACTAACAGACCATATGAAAAAAAATATGATCATCCTAATCAATGCAAAAAAAAAAAAAAAAAGCATTTGAGAGAAGCCAGCACCTTTTCATAATAAAAGCACTGAACAAAAAATAGAAGGGAATTATATCCGTCTCATAAAGGGCATCGAAAAAAAAAACCCATAGCTAACAGTATACTTCATGTGAAAGACTGTATGTTTTCTCCCAAAGATTGGGAACAAGGCAAGGATGTCTGTTCTCATAGCTTCTATTCGGCCTTGTATGCGGGTTCTAACTAGAGTGTTTGGTGGGAAAAAGGCATTCAGATTGAAAAGGAAGAAATAAAACTGTATTTATTCACAGACGACATGGTCATATAAAGAGAAAATCTGATGGAATATACTTTTAATAGCTACTAGAATAAGTGATTTTAGCAAAGTTATAGAATATAAGATTAATATACAATAGTCTACTGTATTTCTAGATACTAGTAAGGAACAATTAGAAATTGGAATTTTTTAAAATACCATTTTATTTTTTTTTTTTTTTTTTTTTTTTGAGATAGGGTCTTAGTCTTGTTACTCTGATAGGCTGGAGGGCAGTAGAATGATCATAGCCCACTGTAGCCTCAACCTCCCAGGCTCAAGTAATCCTCCCACCTCAGCCTCCTGAGTATCTGTGACTTCAGGCATGCACCACAATGCCCAACTAATTTTTTTAATTTTTATTACTTTTGTCTTTTTCCCCCTTTTTCTAGAGAACATGGTCTCACTATATTGCCCAGGCAGGTCTCAAACTCCTGGGCTCAAGCTATACCCCCACCTCTGCCTCCCTAAATGATGGGATTACAGGCATGATCCACTGTGCACAGCTATTTTTGTTTCTTTTGTAGAGAGGAGGTCTCACTATGTTGCCTAGGCTGATCTTGAACTCCTGGACTCGAGCAATCACCCCACCTCAGCCTCCCAAAGCCATGCTGGGATTACAGGCATAAGCCACCGTGCCCAGCCTAACGTACCATTTTCAATAGCACTAAAAATATACTTAGGGATAAATCTGATAAAAATGTGCAAGATCTGTACACTGAAAACTAGGTATGAACATGTATTGTACAACTTGCTCTTTCCCTTGAACATGTGTTTGTGAAATTCATCCATATTGATACATGCAGCTCTAATCAATTCTTTTTCATTGCTACATAATAATTCATTGTTCCAATAAATCACAATTTACTTAACCATTTTCTTATTGATGGACAGACAGGTTATAGCCAAAATTTTACAACAGCAACACTGCTACAAACTGTCCGTCTGTACATATTTGTGAGTATGCACAATACTCACAAATAGCGTGATATACCTCAGAAAAATACCTTAGAATAGATATACCTCAGAAAAATTTAAAATATTAAATATTGCCAAATTGCTTTCTAAAGTGATTATACCAATTTACCTTCCAATTAAGAGAGTATAAAAGTTCTAATTTCTCCACGACTTAGCTAATACTTGGATCATCAAACTCCTAAAGACTAGTCCATTCGAGAGATGTGAAATAGTATTACATCGGGATATTAATTTGCATTTCCCTAATTAGCAGTGAGGTTTTACATCTTTTCATATGTTCATTGATCATTTGAGTTTTCTCTACTGATAATTGTTTATTCATATTTTTTAACCTTTTTCTATTGGGTTATTTTTATTTATATTGATTTGTAAGTGTTCTTTGCAGAATCTGGATACCCATCTTTTGTCAGTTATGTGTTATGACTAATTGTATTTTCGATCTCTTTAATGTGTCCTTTGACAATCAAAAGTGTTTTTTTATTTTAATGGTGCCAAATTCATAAATATTTTCCTTTAAGGTTTGTGATTTTGTGTCTTATTTTAAAATTTTTTCATTACCATGAGGCCACAAAAATATTCTCTTCTATTTTTTTCTAAAAGTCTGTATTAGTCCCTTTTCACATTGCTATAAAGAAATACCTGAGATGGGGTAATTTACAAAGAAAAGAATTTTAATTGGCTCTCTGTTCTGGAGGCTGTACAGGAAGCATGGTGCTGGCATCTGCTCAGCTTCTGGGGAAGCCTCAGGAAACTTACAATCATGGCAGAAGGCAAAGGGCAAGCAGGTATGTCACATGGCCAAGTGAAGCAAGAGAGGTAAGGAGGGGCTACACAATTTTACATGTCCAGATCTCACAGTAACTCACTCATTATCATGCAGAACAGCACCAAGAGGTTGGCACTAAACCATTCATGAGAAATCTACCTCCATGATCCAATCACCTGCCACCAGGCCCCCCCTCCAACATAGGGGATTACAATTTGATATGAGATTTGGGCAGGGACACAGATCCAAACCATATCCAAGTCTTAAATCCACTGGAACAGATTGATTTGTTTGAGGTAGAGATCCAGTTTTGGTTTTTTCTCATATAGATGATAAATGGTACCAGCACCATTTATTAACTATTCCATCCTTTTCCTGTATTACCTCCTCTGCCATCTATAAAGTTTCTATTTATGTGTGGGTTTATTCTGGGATCTCTAACTCTGTTCCATTGACCTACTTAATTATCCCAGTGCCCATATGCCTTTTTATTTTATTTTATTTATTTATTTTAAGACGGGGTTTCACCGTGTTGGTCAGGCTGGTCTTGAACTCCCGACCTCAGGTGATCCACCTGCCTTGGCCTCCAAAGTACTTGGATTACAGGCGTGAGCCACCATGCCCAGCCCCCATATGTCTTTATTATTATAGCTTTATACAATTCATTTCAATCAGTCTTTCACCCCTCGTACTCCAAAATAGCTCTTATCACAATCACTATGATCTCCATGCTGCCAAATTTAAGTGTTAATTCTTAATCTTTATTTCACTCAATCTCCACCATTAAATAATAATTATTTCAAAAAGCAAAATCATAACTCACATACAAATACAAAAGGAACACATGTAAATTATTTTACTCGCTAATGAGGGAAGTAGTAAGATGTTACAACCAGTTTAAAGAAGTTAATGAACCTCACAAACAAAAGCAAAAAGGAATGCTGTTATAAATTCACAAATACAGTCACACATTGCAAAACAACATTTCAGTCAACAACGGACCCCATATACGTTGGTATTCCCATAGGTTATAATGGAGCTGAAAAATTCCTGTTGCCTCGTAACATCATAGCTGTCCTAATATCACAGCGCAATGCATTACTCACATATGTGTGGTGATGCTGGTGTAAACAAATCTACCATGCTGCCAGTTGTATAAAAGCATAGCACATACAATTATGTACAATGCATAGGACTTTAATAAACAACTGTATTACTAGTTTACGTATTTACTATACTATACTTTCATCATTATTTTAGAGTGTACTCTAAAATAAAAAAGTTAGCTGTAGGCTTGACGCAGTGGCTCACTCCTGTAATCCCAGCACTTGGGGAGGCCGAGGCAGGCGGATCACCTGAGGTTGGGAGATCGAGATCAGCCTGACCAACATGGTGAAACCCCAACTCTACTAAAAATACAAAATTAGCTGGGTGTGGTGGTGCATGCCTGTAATCCCAGCTACTCAAAAGGCTGAGGCAGGAGAATTGCTTGAACCCAGGAGGCAGAGGTTGCAGTGAGCCAAGATTGCGCCATTGCACTCCAGCCTGGGCAACAAGAGCAAAACACTGTCTCAAAAAAAAAAAAAAAAGTTAACTGTAAAACAGCCTAAGACAAGTCCTTCAGGAGGTGCTCCAGAAGATGGCATTGTTGTATAAGGAGATGACATCCCCATGGGTATTAATGCCCCTGGAGACCTTCCAATGGGACAAGGAGTAGAACTGGAAGGCAGTAATATTGATAATCCTTACCCTGTGTAGCCTAGGCTAATGTATGTGTTTCTGTCTTCATTTTTAACAAAAAAAGTTTAAAAAGTAAAAAAAAATTTTTAATTAAAAAATAAAAAAGTTTATAAAATAAGGATATAAAGAAAAAATATTTTTGTACAGCTGTACAATGCATTTGTGTTTTAAGCTAAATATTATTGGTCAACAAGATTGTCAAAATTTTAAAGTTCATAGGATAAAAAAGTTACAGTAATCTAAGGTTAATTTATTATTGAAGAAAAAAATGCCTTAACTATATTTAGTGTAGCCTAGGTGTACAGTGTTTATAAAAGCTACAGTCGGTACAATAATGTCCTAGGCCTTCACATTTACTGTCTGTCACTCACTGGCTCACCCAGAGCAATTTCCAGTCCTGCAAGTTCCATTCCTAATAAGTTCACTACATACATGTAGCATTTTAAATCTTTTATACCATATTTTTACAGTGCCTTTTTAATATTTAAATATGTTTAGATGCAGAAATACTCACAATTGCCTACGGTATTCAGTGAAGTAACATGCTGTTTAGGTTTGTAGCCTCGGAGCAGTAGGCTCTCCCCTAGAGCGTAGGTGTGTAGTGGGCTATACCATCTAGGTTTGTGTAAGTACACTGTATGATGTTTGCACAATGACAAAATTGCCTAAAAATACCACATTTCTTAGAACATATCCTTGTGGTTCAGCATCACATGATTATAGATGCAAAACTGTTTATTCACAGGGCAATTGCATTCTACCAATTCCACCAGTGCAACTAATTCCATTGAACTGGACATGATTCGTTTTCATAGACAAGAATCATTTGCATTATATCAGTTTTCTACAACTTACAAAGTTGTAAAATAGCTCAAACACAATGAAAGGTGAACATAACCCTAAAGGGTATCTAGACAGAACACTCCATTTTTTTGTCCGTTTCAATGTATTTCACAGTGTTTATTGGCACCATAATATTGGTTTGTCCTTCCTGAAGCACCTGCCATCTCCCATGCCACCCCAATCTCTTAATTTGCCTCTTCCCTTGCTGCTTGCTATATCTCATTCTCTTAGATCCCTCTCCTCTTCCCAATTTCTAAATGTTGGAGTGCCCCAAGGCTCTGAGTTCTTCTCTTTTCTTTTTACAGTTCTACCTAGGTAATATCACCTAGTCCAAGAGTTGACAAACTATAGCCTATGGGCCAAATCTGGCCCACTGTCTGCTTTCTAAAATAAAGTTTTATTGGAACATGGTCATGATCATTCATTCACATATTGTCTATGGCTGCTTTCATATTATAATGGCAGAGTTGAGTAGTTGGGACAGATTGTATGGCTCACAATGCCTGAAACACTTACCATCTGTTCTTCACAGACAGTCTTAATGGCTTTCAAAACACACATTGATGACTCCCAGATTTTCACATCCAACCTGATCTCATTTCAGCACTCTGGACTTGTTAACACCTCCACCTTCTCCACATCCCAAAGCCACATTTCACCATGGCCACCCTCACTCCTGTTCCTCTTCAGAACTTCCCATCTCAGTAAATGACACCCTGTCCCTGAGTTGCTCAGGCCGAAACCCTTGGTGTCTTTTACTACTCCTCTCTTGGTTTCACACTCCACATCCTTTTCCATTAGAAAATTCTGGTTGCTCTTCCTTTATAATAGAACCTGATTCTATTACACCCTCTCTCCCTCAACTGTTCTCCTTGCTTCCTCCCTCACCCCACAGAGCAGGCAAGTGCTCATCAGAAACAGAATCCAGATCAAGTCCCTCCCTTGCTCAGCAGCTTCCTATCATGCTCAGAACAAAATGCAAAGTCCGGCCACGGCTCTGGCTGCTTCTCTGACCCACCTCCCTACCACTATTCTCAACTTCTACTCCACTCCAGCCACGCTGGCATCCTTGCTCATCCTCAAAGACAACCAACACCCACCTCCCTAGTCTCTGGATTTTACACATGCCATTCCCTCTGCCTGAAACTTCTGGTCCTGGAGAGCCACATGGCTCATTTCCTCATTTCAGTCAGGTCACTGTCTTCTGCGCCTCCTAAAATATCAGTCCTCATCACTTTCTAGCCCCTTACCATGCCATCTTGTTTTGTTTTTCTTCAATCTAATTAAATATATATTTACATATGTAATACATATATAATATGTGCATTCTGATATCGTTACTCTTGAATACAAGCTCCATGAGAGCAGGCATTTTGACATATAGTAGGTGCTCAGTAAATACATGCTGGATAAATGAATGAATGGACATAGTCCAAGCATAGGGAATAATAAAACAAAATGTAAGCAATTTCCTAAAAGCAATTTCTCCACACATGAATGCAAGAAGACTGGGGGCCTGGCTCTAACCCCACCCACCACTCAGGCAAGCCTTTCAATTTCCTAAAGATGACACTACCAACAACACACTTGCCCATTAGAAATGCAGTAAGGTCATCTTAACACAATACAGGGTGGATATATTTCTGCTAGTGAGTAGCAGCAAGGTGAGGGGGGAGGGAAGGGAGAAAGCAGGGACCTGAGAGAAAACTATGTGTGTGCTTCTTCTAAATCTAGAGGGCGTAGTTGTTCAATTGAGTGACTAAAACTCCCTGGCACTGGAGTAAATGTTCTGATGTCCTGTGGTCCAAGGGGCCTCCAGGCTCCAACTCTCATCTCAGCCTGGCCTTTCTATTCAAAGTGTCCCTGGAACCACGTCTAGGTCCATAAAAGGTATCCAGAAAGTAGAAAGAAGATAAGACAGCAAACACCATAATTGAATTAATTGATGGGCAAAGAGTGACCCAGAGCTATACTTATAAAATGACAAGTATGCATCTGATTATAAAGTTAGCTATAAGTGCACCAGAAGTGTCCAGAGCTAAGAAATCACCAACAAAGCAGGAAGGGGAGTTTGTGTAGTCGGGGAGGGGGAGGATGGCAGCTCACTGAGTTCTTGCTGTAAGAGTCTTACAGCCATTTTCATAGGCTCTGCCCCCCCGCTGTCCTCCCTTGCCCAGAGAGCCTGCTCCAGCTACCAAGCCGAAGTTCTTCTCAGGAGAGCCCTGTCAGAGCCTGCCTGGGGAAATTCCAGAGTCAAGTTTGTCTCAGCAACCTCTCACTTCACTTCCCACACCTCTTTCCAATTCCAGGCACCTCATCACCTCTGTCCTGCCATGAGCCAGGCTGGGGCTGGTTTCTAATTGCCACCCTCACCCCCACCTAGTACTCACTGTGTTCTACCCATCTGAAGGCTCTTGGTTCCAAATTACCTCCTCTCCATCTCTCATAGTCCTGCTTTCCAGGGCCTGTGAATCTAGATGGAATTTAGGCTAACATTGGATTCTCTTTCAAAAAATTACCTTGGCTCCTCCACTGCCTTTGAATGTTGACGTCTCTTGCATTTCTTATCCCTGGCTCTTCTTCCCCTATTTCCTCTCTCTCTTTCTCTCTTTTCATAAAATTAGAGACAGGGTCTCACTATGTTGCCCAGGCTACAACTCAAATTTCTGGGCTCAAGTGTTACTCCCGCCTCAGCCTTCTAAGTAGCTGGGACTACAGGTGCTCATGCCCATGGCTGGCTCCCTCTGCCGATTGAGCAGATCCTCCAGGTCCAGATCCCAGAAAATACCACCCAAACTGTAACAGCCTAATGGGTCCATCCTGCCCACTGTCCAGAAAAGCTAATACACTAAGAACATGAGGTATTGCAACAAATAAACTGTTTAATTAGCTGGGCATGGTAGCTCACACCTGTAATCTCAGCACTCTGGGAGACCAAGGCAGGGGGATTACTTGAGCCCAGAGTTTGAGACCAGCCTGGGCAGCATAGTGAGATCTCATCTCTACAAAAAATAAACAAAATTGTCAGAGGTGTTAGAACCAGAGCAACTCCATCTTGAATAGGGGCTAGGTAAAATAAGGCTGAGACGTGCTGGGCTGCATTCCCAGCTGCTTAGGCATTCTAATTTACAGGATGAGATAGCAGGCTGGCACAAGATACAGGTCATAAAGACCTTGCTGATGGAACAGAAGCCAGCCAAACCCCACCAAAACCAAGATGACCATGAGAGTGAACTCTGGTCATCCTCTCTGCTACACGCCTACCAGCGCCATGACAGTTTACAAATGCTAGTGAGGGTAACCATAGTCTAACCTTTTTAGACCATATAGGGTAACTTCCTGCTATGGCAATGTCAGGAAGTTACCCTATATGGTCTAAAAAGGGGAAGCATGAATAATCCACTCCTTGTTTAGCACATAATCCAGAAATAACCATAAAAATGGGCAACCAGTGGCCCTTGGGGCTGCTCTGCCAATGGAGTAGCCATTATTTTATTCCTTTACTTTCTTAATATACTTGTTTTCACTTTAGTCTATGGACTCACCCTGAATTCTTTCTTGCACAAGTTCTAATAACCCTCTCTTGGAGTCTGGATTGGGACCCCTTTCCAGTAATATCTTTCTTTCTTTTTTTTTTTTTTTAATCTGGACTTGTTTCTGAGATCCAGTAGCATCTTTCCGGAGAGCCATGAAGAGACTATACTGGGGAGACCCTCGACACAAAGGAGATAGACTAGCACTGTTTGGCCGACTTTGGGTAAGTGGTAGGGTACCCGGGTAAAGGATTTGACTGGGTTAGAGGCCCAACTTAGGGAAGTTAGAGTCTTTCCTAAGACAGAGCGGGTTAAAGGTCCCTCTTAATAAAAGACAAGGACACTTGACCAAACCTGGGTTCGAGGCCCAACTTAGGAAGACAAGAGTCCTTCCTAAAATTTAGGGGGTTGGAGGCCTCCCTTGGTAACGTCCCTCTCACCTAAGAACAGGTTTGGCACTACAGGATGTTAACTGCTATTTCTTTGGATTAATCTGTCTTGCACTCTTTACTGATGGCTGTGGGTGACAGAATTAGGCATGTACAGGATCATGGGAGCTGGGGAGCTTTTGCCTTCCTAAAGGCGGAAACTTGAGAGCTGGTGAAACTGCTGGAAAAGATCCCTTCATGACTGATAAGCAGCCACCTGAACTTTTGACTAAGCATAGCTGGGATGAGTGGGTCTTTCTCTGGCCTCCCTGAGCTCTTCACCTTCCCCACCCTGCTGCAGACAATGCTTTACTCCTTTTCTCTCCTTTCCTTATCTTTTCTGCTACTCAGGGTGACCAACTTTCCCAGAGACCACAAGTTGAAACTCCTGGTTGGAGGTTGGATTAACAATTACAGGGCCAACCAGGGGCAAGTTTGAGCCTTGCCAGTTTGATATTGGGTGCTAAGCAGAGTGGCTAAGGTCTGGGTTTTGTCACACATATTTTGCTGCAGCTGGAATGGAAAAGACAATGTTCCTTTGTGTTGAGGGTTGGCCCCAGGGCTATAGTGCAGCGAGCTAGGTCACTAGGGCTACTCAGAGAAAGGGAACCCAGAAGCCTGGCATACTGGCAAAAGGGTAAGAATTTCTTACCAGTCAGACTTCTAGCCTTTCTCTCTTGCTGTGCAAACTGAATGAATAGTAAAAATCTCTGTTTATCTTCTGTAAAGTTTTGATAAGTGGGAAAAAGAATTTGTGAGGCTAGCCTTAATCTGGTGTGCTTTGTGTGTCTTTCTGTATTGTTCTGTCATAAAGAGGGGTACCCTAGGATAGAATGTGGGCTGAGGACCCCTGTAAACCCACTGTTCAAGATGGCCCAGAAAACTGGTCAGTTACAAATTTTGCTGCAGGCCTCTGGAACCAAAAAAATGGATAAAGTTTCCCTCTCATCTTGTTTCATGTCTTTGGGAGCTTGACCTTGTAATTATGTGGCAGTACTTTCTCTTGGTCTCCACAATTTTGCAATAGTGGCCAGGGTTCAATTCCAACTTACGGCTCCTTTCTGGTTTGATATCTGAACGTTACCATTTGTTGATTCTCTTCCCTTCCATGCACAGCTTCTGGTTTCCCTTCTTGAACCTTTCCTTTAGCTACCATTGGAGATACTAGATCTTATAAAAATGGCTTACCACCTCTTTGAAAATACCTCATACCACTCATGATCAAGACATAACTTTGTCAAGACTTATTGGTTTCACCTGTGAGGTTGCTTTTGGTAAAGTTCAAAAGCCAGGAAACTCAGCTATTTGGCCTGGCTAATATCCAGTAATAAGAGATTTTAAAGGACTGTTTAAAAGAACGCTGTGGTTTAAAATCAGCTTATTCAAGCTCTAACAGCCTGGAAATCCTTGGGAAAAACATAGGAGAAGCCACAGATCCCGTTTTGGGAAAAACTTCTGTTTTCCTCATGGAACCCCAGAAATTACAAAGTAGATGGATTCCTCTCAAAATCTAAGGCTCTGTACTGTTTTGCATTGCATTATCTGATGTTTATGACTTTGGGGGGTATTAAAAATTACTTCACATTATGAGAGAGAGCTTTGGTATGTAATAACTAGATAGGCAAATATTTTGTCAGAAAAGTAAAAAGTGTGATGCCCTTTAGTTCACACAACTTGAGTAATCTTTGAGAAATGAAAATGCCTTTAAAGATTATTGGTAAAATAAAAATATCCTCCAAAAAGTAGACATTTGGTCTAAATTAGGCAGGTCAGATATTAAGTTTGCTAAATGCTTTAAGGTAATAAACTGCTTCTTTGACTTTTTGGAAGGTTTGTGAAAAATTGGTCTTATGAAAGAAATTATGTGTTGAACATATGGTTAAAGTTAAAGAAGTAATATTCAGCTTTTCCATAAATTGAATATTGGAATAAAAGCACAACAGGTTTTTCTTAGAGCACTGATCTGCTCTTTAACAAAAATTATAAATTAGGTCTTTTTCTGACCTAACTAATCTTTTAAGATATTAGGTTTCCTAAAGTCCAAAAATAACGTAATTTGGCTTATTTGGCAAAAAAGTTATATAGGAAGCATTGTCAAATATGAAATAATGTTTTACTTTATTTGGGTCATATTTGTATAAATACCTTACTGGTATGTGTTCCCAAGTTATGTGAAATTCCTATAAGGACTTAGTGTGCATTACCAGTAATAATTGTTATGTTAAATTGTTTATTCCAGTGAATAAAATTTGGAGCATATTTGTTTCTCTCTACCTGATTTCTCCAGAACTTGAAGATCATCTGTGAGTATTCTTAGTTAATGCCAATATAGTTATTTGCAGAAGTGCAATAAGCGTCTGTTTTCATTTGTAACAAGACACAATTGGAGAAACTGGTTATTTTACCAAGGTTTAGACTAAAATAGCATGCTTTTCTTTAAGGAATCAAACTTAATTTATAGAGCCAATAAAAGCCCCTTGGGAAAACTGACCTCATACCTTGTCTTCACAGTCCCTTTACAGGGTTCCTGACCTTTGGTAAGTAAGGAGTGTCACTTTCTGACAGACCTCAGAGCCCCAAGTTAACTTGGGACCTCAAGAGGAGAGGAATTTACCCAACTTGTAGGTATTTTGAGGGTACAAACCCATGGCTGGGCTCAGTTTTAAAAAGAGATCTTATGTGAGATTCCTTATGGAACAGAGTTCCAACAAAGCCAACTTTAAAAACCTATGTGAAAAATAATTATTCTTGCTTTTTATACAAATAATCAGGCTGAATATAACAAAGCAAATGAGTCATACTATGATTTGTTTTTAGGAAAAGTGATAGACTGGAGAGAGAGAAAATTATGATTTAAGAACTATGGTACATCTGTTATTAGATTCTAGCCTCATCAGTTATTTTTGAGGTTTTTTTTTTTTTTTCCAACAATCTAGATTAACTCTGCTTATTCCTGTGAACCACCTAGTGATCTCTGGCTGCTGCTCAGAAGAAACAAGAGGGATGAGTAACGTAAAAATCTGGATCAATATTCTAATTCTGGGCACATACTGGAATCATCTAGCAACCCCATATCAGCTTGGTTTCAACAGTTGCCCAGTTCATGGAAAGGCTTCTTATTTCATTTACTTGGGATAATTTTTCTTATTTAGCTTTACTCTTGTGAAATATATTGCTGTTGTACTCTATGTGAAGGAATGCAGGATAAGTTTACACAATGTCCTCTTAAACTGAACGCTTATTAATCTTCCAGCTGTCTCCTTTTGTCAGAACTTAAAGGTTATAAATGACCCTCACCATACCAATGCTTTCTGACTGAGCTTCTCTCTACCCCAAATACAAGAGATCCTAATAGGCAGAACTTCAGCATGAAGTTACAGAAGATGGATCTTCATCCCTCTGCAAGCCTTAGGATTAAGGGTTCTCTTATAAAAGGAAGGGAGGAAATGTCAGAGGTGTTTGAACCAGAGCAAGCCCATCTTGAATAGGGGCTGGGTAAAATAAGACTGAGATCTACTGGGTTGGACTCCCAGCTGGTTAGGCATTCTGTCACAGGATGAGTTAGGAAGTCAGCACAAGATATAAGTCATAAAGACCTTGCTTATAAAACAGGTAAAGAAGCCAGCTAAAACCCACCAAAACCAAGATGGCAATGAGAGTGACCTCTGGTCATCCTCACTGCTACACTCCCACCAGTAACATGACAGTTTACAAATACCATGGCAATGTCAGGAAGTTACCTTATACGATCTAAAAAGGGGAGGTATGAATAATCCATCCTTTCTTTGGCATATAATCAGGAAATAATGATTAAAACAGGCCATCAGCAGCCCTCGGGGCTGCTCTGCCTATGGAGAAGCCATTCTCTATTCCTTTACCTTTTTAATAAGCTTGCTTTCATTTTACTCTATGGATTCACCTTGAATTCTTTCTTGTGTGAGATCCAAGAACACTCTCTTAGGGTCTGGATCAAGACCCCTTTCTGGCAACAAAATTAGTCAGGTGCGGTAGTCATGCACCTGTAGTCTCAGCTACTGGGGAGGCTGAAGAAGGAGGATCACTCGAGGCCAGAAGGTTGAGGCTGCAGTGAGCCAAGATTGTACCACTTCACTCCATCCTGGGCAACAGAGTGAGACCTGTCCAAAAAAAAAAAAAAAAAACAAAAAAAACAAACAAAAAAAATAACAGAGAGTTAATTATCACCAGCCAAGCAGAAGGACAGGAAACATTTCTCAAATTCACCTTCCCAAAAGTTTGGAGGGTAGAGTTTTTAGGTATAATTTGGCAGGCAGGGGGCTAAGAAATGGGTGCTGCTGATTGATTGGGAATGAAATACAGGAGTGTCCAAATTGTCTTCACGTGCCGAGTTAGTTTCTGGATCTGAGTTTCTGTGTGGGTGTCACGTTCCTTGATATGAGTCACAGGTCCAGGTGGAGTCAGTTGGTTGCCAGAATCCAAAAGCCAGAAAAATATCTCAAAGATCCATCTTAGGTTTTGACAATAATGATGTTATCTGTAAGAGCAATTGGGATTGGGGAAGTTACAAATCTTGTGCCCTCCAGCTACGTGACTCTTGAGCTGTAAGGGCTTATAGAAAAGCAAACTAGGGAACAATAGCTGGTAATCATTTAACTAAACGTACATTTTATTGGAATTCAGGTTGCTCCCATAATCCTAACTTTCCTGAGTCTTACAAAGACAGTTTCAGTTCCTGAGCAAGGAGAAGATTAGTTTTGGGAAGAGACTGTTATCTTCTTTTTAAAGTTAACAAAGCGGATTAGCACCAGCTATATCAGATTTCTCTCACTGTCATAATTTTTGCATAGTTGGTTTCACTACTTGATAAAGCCAAGCCTCACGGCAGTAAGGAAAACCAACCTTGCCAGAGTTTTAATAGTGTTCAGAGAGCAGAGGACAAAGAGAGATCAGGTTTTGGAGTCTGGTTCCTGGCAGGTATTTCAATGAAGGGGCTGGATTGGGGTTTGATAAGGATCTTCATCTGAATTTAGGACTGAAGGACACAGTGAGGTGAGGATTTTGAGGGAAGGGGTTCAAAAGATTCTGGGGAGCAAACTGTTGTTTCACACTTTCTATTAAAAAATTTAACCATTTGATATTCATTTAAATGAGTTTGGGAAGTTCCTGAAATGAACCACAGGATATTTGTAACTTATATCTTTCTGGGCAAGAGTTTCCTGGAATAGTAAAGTCATGTTAATAAAGACAGTGTAACAGTAAAACGATGTCAACGTAGAAAGTCAGCTATGGAGGGAAATAGTTTCAGTTCTCATCATACACCTACAGGCTCTTCCGCCTACCCCTCTCTCTCAGCTTAGATCCTAAGCCCCAAGTCTCTAGTGGATGAAGTAACCTGTCTAAGATTCCCATGCAAATAGGTCACTCTGTCACTAACATCCTTCCATGGCTCCTTGGCTTTCAGAATTGTGTCATCTCCTCATCATGGCTTTTAAGGACTCCTAGTGTTATAACCGAGAGAGCGCAAAATCACCACTGAGACAAAGACTAGGCCAAATTACAGGGTCTTTATTGCCTGCGGCCACGAGGGACTCACGTCTCTAACCCGTGGCCCCAAAAGGAGGGTGTCAAGACTTTGTATGCCTGTAAACCACCTCCTGTGTGGGGGGTGGGGGCGAGGGGCTTTGGACATTCCGAGGGCCAGGGGACTTTGGACATTCTGATTGTTACTTAAGTGGGTCACAGAAGTCAAGATAGTTTACAAATTGTCTGGGTAGGGTGGAAATTACAGACCTTAGTTACTTACTACAACTCTTAAAATGGTGCAGGGGCCAAAATGGCATTGGTTTGGACTGCTTGCCTGTCACACTAGGGTTACAGAGAGCAGTTTCAACGGAAAGCTGAGGTATGATCAAGGTATGCAGTTTATGGGGCATTTACCATGTCACACTAGGACCAGATTCCTGCTCACCTCTCAGTATCGCCTCCAGTCACTTTCCCCTGCAACTCCTCTGCTCTAGAATTGCAGGGCTCCGTCAGTTCCCATGATGCATAGTGCTCACTCACACCGTCACAGCTTTGACAATGTCAGCCTGGAAATCCCTCCCCACCTCTCTCACTGGATAAATCCTACTCATTCTTCAGGACTCAGGTATGGTGCTACTTGATGTTTGGTCTCTAATGACAACCAAATCAAGTTCCAACTCCTTTCCCCAGCTTCAAAAAGTGAGCTGTGGAGTCAGAACCACTACCTAACAGCTATGTAATCCTGAGGAATTCATTTAACCTCTCTTAAGTTTTCTCTTGAAGGTAATGATGGTGCCTACCTGGATCTGATTATTAAATAAGACAGTGTTTCCCACACTTCAGCATACCACCACTGATGACCACCTTCATAACTGTCATATCTCTATAATTTTCTAAATAAATTGACTCACATTTTAAAAATTACTTTTTTTAAAGAGATGGAGTCTCACTCTGTCACTCACGCTGCTGGAGTGCAGTGATGCTATTACAGGTAGTTAGATGAGCATGAGCGAGGCAGGAGAGGGCTCTTCCCCCACCCACTAGGAATGTCAGGTGATGGTTTGGCAATGATCACATTGCCTCTCTGAAAGTGATACACCGGCAGCCAGAGGCCATCTCCTGATGGTCCACACCTGTTGCACTAAAGTGTTAATTGAATGCAAGCTCCAGGGAGACACAATTTCCTGGGCATATGCATTAAGAGACAAAATGGCAGAGGATGACCCTCTGGGAGCACTCCACTAGAAAAGGGAAGAAAGCCTCAGATAGGCATATGCACAACTTCCTAAACACTATGAGTGCTCACTTCCGAAGAATAAGGAGGGCACTGCACATGCAGGCAGCCCACCCTGAGGGAAGAATCATGGGAAAGGGGCCAGCCTATGAAGTCCTAGGATCAAGGTTCAACACCGCACCTGACCTTCAGGTACCTGCTTGGGTCCAAGTGAATTTTCCTTTCTTTCCTGTTCTAAAGCCTTTTTTAAAAAAATAATTCTTTTTAAATAAACTACTCTGAAACTTGCCTCAGTCTCTTTTTCTGCCTTATGCTCCTTGGCTGAATTCTTTCTTCTGAGGAAGCAAGAATTGAGGTTGCTGCAGACCCTATGGATTCACTATTGGTAACTCGGATATCTCCCACTGGTAAAAGTGCAATCATAGCCTGCTGCATCCTCAAACTCCTGGCCTCAAGCAATCCTCCCATGTCAGCCTCCTGAGTAGCTCGGACTATAGGAGTATGCCATCATGGCCAACTTAAAACTAATGTTTAATATGCTTGTTTTTCTATGTGATGTGTATTACTCAGAGCTAAGTGGTGGAAACAGAAACCCCTCTAAGTATTTCAAGCAGAGAGGGATATAAGAAAGATAATTGTATGCTTTCAACATTGTTGGAAGGGCTGGAGGAGAAGCCAGGGGTCACAACATGAGTATTGGTTTCAAGGTCACACAACCAGAGTTTCAACCCAGAGGTCAGGAAGCTGCTGGGTAGCTGCTATTGCCACCATGTGTACATGCTTCTGAGTGTGGTATTGAAGCCTTCCAGAAAGATTTGACATTTGATCCAAGATTGGAAAGATAAGTAAATATTGCCAGGCAGAAGTGGGGCAAAGAGTGTGCTCCAGGTACAGATGCAGATGTGGGAAAACCCAGGGCCTGTTTGACATGTGTGTGGAACATACTGGGAACAGCTGCAGATGAGGAGAGGACAAGTATGTGGTGCTTACCCTAGTGCGTGGGACACAGGAAATACCAGGTACATTTTCCTGGAAGGCCTTGGAACTCACTCTCAAGAGAGCAGCCTCAGAGTCAGAGGCCTGGCTATAAATTCTATCTCTACCACTTAAAAACTACAAGACCTTGAGCAATGGCTTGTCTCTCAGGTGTCACTTCCCCATCAAAATCGTGAACTAACAGTCTTGCCTCATGGTAGCATGAGGATCAAAGGACAAAGGCCCTCTTAAGTGCTCTCTCTGGTGTCCTAATTAGGGAAATGGAGTCAGGCTGGTGAGAGCAGGGAAAAGCAAAAAGAAGAAGCAGATAAGTAACAAGTCTGCCTTTCTACATGGTCCAGGACACACAGCCCTCCTGCACAAATAACTCATAATCTTCCTGTGCCCAGCTATCACCAGACCTGTAGCTGACACGATAAAATGCAACTTAGCTCCCTGCAACCTTGGTGTTAATCAATACTAACTGTAGCACTCTGTAGCCCAAGAACCAACTATAAAACCTCCAGCAAGCCTTTGTTTCCTTGCAGTCAGTGCCTCTTTTACTGATCCTGCCCATTGCTTTTTTGAAAGGTATTTTCATTCTTTCTCTAATGAATCTGCCTTTTTCTACCTACAACTGTCTTGGTAAATTCTTTTACCTTCCCACCAGTGGCCCAGATAGTCATTTGTGGGAGATCAGGCAGGGTGGTGGGAAAAATTATAGGAAAGACACAAACTTTCTTGGAAGCCTGGGAGGTTTTGCAAAGCTTCGGGGAAGAATGAGCTGAAGGCAGCTGTTCTTACCCTGAGGCAAAGGGTGAGGAGTAAGAACAAGGGAATGTAGGGGAGTTTATCTAAATAGCTTGTTTACTCATGTTGTCCTAAAACCGACCCTTGCTCATCCATGAGCATGACTGCTCCCTGTAAGGGAGAACAATATTAATTACCAGCAGATTGTGTTTGCTCCAGGTTTTTGGCATTGTCTGTATGCAATAAATACTAGCAGCTCCAACTGATCGGGACTGCTCACTCTCTTTGACCACTAGTGCTGGCAGTCCCCTAGCTGCTCTTGAACACTTTATACCTGTGTCTGAGTACTCCTTTCATCTGTCACTTGGCCAGAGTCTGCAGGACAGACTCAGTAGTCGCTCACCCATGACACTTTCTTCATGGCTTCAGTTGCAAGCAACTTCAAACCTAATTCAAATAGGCTAAAGAAAGAAAGGGACTTTTTTACTTACTCTGGAAAAAGTCCAGAGGTAGAACGAGCCCCATGTGCCATGGTATCCAGAGGGACAATGTTATCAGGTCTCCCTTTCTCTCTCATTCTGCATCGCCTCTCCTCTCTGCTTCTCTCTGTAGATTTCAAACCCAGAAGAGAAGACCCCTCTCCACCTCACCTACACATCACATTTAAGAAAGCTGAGGAGGGAGTCAGGTGCAGTGGCTCATGGCTGTAATCCCAGCACTTTGGGAGGCTGAGGCAGGCAGATTACCTGAGATCAGGAGTTCAAGACCAGCCTGACCAACATGGCAAAACCCTGTCTCCACTAAAAGTACAAAAATTTGCTCAGTGTGGTGGTGTGTGCCTGTAATCCCAGCTACTCAGGAGACTCAGACAGGAGACTCACTTGAACCCAGGGAGCAAAGATTTCAGTGAGCACCACTGCACTCCAACCTGGACGACAGAGCAAGACTCCATCTCAAAAAAAAAAAAAAAAAGAAAAGAAAAGAAAGCTGAGGGTGGTGGTAGGGTGGCACAGGGTAGAATGTTCAGACTGGCGGGCCAGTGGCCAGGCTGTGAAATTCTCTCATTGGCTGGCCCATGGCCCAGCTGTGAAGGGTTCTGATTGGCTGGCCCATGGCAAGGCTGTGAAATGCTCTAATTGGATGGCCCATAGCCAGGCTGTGAAGGGCTCTGATTGGCTGGCCCATGGCAGGGCTGTGAAATGCTCTGATTGGCTGGCCTGCATCATACGCTCAACTCCCATCAATAGCAGTGCAACACAATTTCAGTGAGAGAGGAAGTAGGGGAGAAAGCACATTCCGGGAAAGAGATTTTAGATGGACAAATTACATTTAGAAGCTTTTAACATAGTACCTGGCTTGTGATAAGTGCTCAATAAAAGCTAATGCTATGAAGATAGGCCAAGAAGGATAAGTTGGGTCCATAACGAGGGGACCCTTGAATTCTAGGCCAAGACTATTGAGCTTTAGTTAATGGGCAGTGGGGAGCCACTGAAGGTTTTTTCCAGGATGGTGCTGTCAGAAGATTGGTCTGATAATGGGGGTGTGGCAGAGGGTAGAGGAGGGTGGAGAAGCTGATGGCAGAAAGACCCTCTGGAACCTTGGTATTCAGACACAGAATAAAGGGCTTCACTCAATGATGGAAAAGAATGACAGGCTTTGGGAACCTACTCCCTGGGGAGGGCAAATGAATGTGAGGAGCAGAGAGGAGGTTACAAGCCTGGGTGTCTGAGAGGATGGTGGTCTGACCTTTCCAGCTTCTCTCTTTCCTCCTCCCTCTTTTCCTCCTCTCCCTCCCTCCCGACTCTCTTTCAAAATGATGCATGTTTCTCTCTTATCCTGGACAGCACAGTCTTGCTCTGATGCATTTCACTTGCACACTAGCTGAGGACTCTCCCTGGAGCGGTTTTGAAAAGGATGGGTTCCTAAACAAATGCAGCAAATTAAGAAAGATTCTGGTGAATGAAATGTTTTCTCTCTTACCATAAAAGAAAAAGAAATAAACCGGGAATCTGTAGAATGTGCAAAAGATCTAGAACAGCTGCTATCACTCTCTTTCTAAGAACATGAGATGGGTAAAATTTTGGACTAGGAACCTTGAATGTTATAACATGTTGGTGTTAGAAATGCAAAGAATGTAGCAGAAGATGGGTTCTGCCAGCATCAATAGAGAGGCGCAAGGGGTGTGTGTGTGTGTGTGTGTTTACAGGTCTGTCAGTGAATTGAAGAACAACAACAAACACCTTTGAGACAGGTAGCTGCCTCTCACAGTGACACTGACCAAAGTTATCAAAAAATAAGGAACAGGTCTGACGAAGGCAAGAGAGAAATTTTTCAGCTCTGCTTCCAAAGTGTATTTCTTAAGGGGCTGGGAAGTGAAGCAGACAGTTGCAGAATGTGATGCACTGAAACTACCTGGAAAGAACCTGTCCCTGCTCCAGGGAGCCCTCAGACCTGGCGGTAGCCATCATGCATTTTTTTAAAAGCAGTGATGAAAATTTGCTCTTGTGCTTCACCTTTGAAACTTGGGTGTGTTACTGAGTCTTTTCACAACCACAAGAGGAATGCAAATCCCCCTCTTCATAATCTAGGAAGTAAAACCAAGTATAAACCACCCAAAGAAGTAGGTATGGCCTAGCCTATTATTTGTCTGCCAGCTTTAATCTTTCACAAAGTAACCTCTTGCATAAAGACCACATAGGGGATGGCAGAAGAACAAGTTAGAAGGAGCCTATGACCCTGAAAATCTGATACAGAACTTAATAGGGCAGTGACAAATGATCTTATCCAAAAAGGGTTGAAAGACCCCTCTACCCAAAAGTTTCTGTCTCCCAGTCTACCACAGACAACTGACATGGCACCCTAAGTATCCCACTTAAGGATGAAGTATTGTCTCCTGAGAGCACAGGCCCTCCCTTTCTTTATACCAAACACCTATTCATCCTTTCTCATTCAGCTTCAGTGATGGCCCTCTCCCGGGAAACTTGCTCTGATCCCATTCCCTGATATTCTTTGTCCTCCTTCCTCCATCTCTCTCTCCAGCAGGGAGCTGACCATGAGGCTCTCTAAGCATTAATTTTCCCCAGCAGCTGTCAGCCCCCAGAGAGCAGGAAGCTTATCTTTTTGGTTTTGCATCCCTAGCACGTAGCATCATACCTTGTACTCAAAGGATGAATGAATGAGTATAATACAGTGGAAAGGCCATGGAACTTGGAGGTAAGTGGACATGCTAAACAGGCTCCTTCCCTGGTGATACGGTTTGAATGGATTTCCTCCAAAATTCACGTGTTGAAATGTAATCGTTCATGTGATAGTATTAAGAGGTGGAGCATTTAAGAGGTGATTAGATTATTTTTTGTGAATGGGATTAAGGCCCTGAGGCTCCATGTAACATTCAGTCCTTTTTTGTTCTTCTGCCTTCTGCCACGTCAGGGGACAGCATTCATCCCCTCTGTAGGATGCTGCCCCAAGGCACCATCTTGGACGCAGAGGAACTGAGCCCTCATCAGCTACCTCCTGGATCTTTGAATTCCTAGCCTCAAGTACTCTAAGAAATAAATTCCGATGTTTTATAAGTTACCCAGTCTGTGGCATTTTGTCTTAACAGCTCAAATGGATTAAGATAGCTGGTGATCATGGAACTCTTGAATCTTGGTTTTCTTGTCTGACAAGTAAGAAAAATAATCTCAAAGAAGGAAACCTGAGGACACACTGGTCCAGTTCACTCATTTTACAGATGACAAAACCAAAAGAATGAGTGTGGTGGCATATACCTGTAGTCTCATGTACTTGGGAGGCTGAACCAGGAGGATCCCTTGAGTCTACAGGTTCAAATTCAACCTAGGTAACACAGTAAGACCCTGTCTTTGAAGAAAAAGACAACAAAAATCCTCAGAGTGTGTGTGCATGTATGTGTGTGTGTGTGTGTGTGTGTGTGGAGACAAGGTCTCCCTATGTTGCACAGGCTGGTCTCAAACTCCTGACCTCAAGGGATTCTCCCACCTTGGCCTTTCAGAATGCTGAGATCATACGCATCAGCCACTGAGCCCAGCCCTGGGGGGTTTTGTTTTTTAAATCAAAATTTATTACCCCTTTGTAAACCAAAAATAAAATTCCAAGGTCCCCAACCACCTGAATGGACTTCCTCCTCAGCCAGGGCTCTTTTAAAATTTAACATGAGAGACTGTTTCAGGACATGATGGGAAGTAGGGGTTGGACATGTTTCATTATATCTCTCTGCCATTAACAACAACACAGACTTTAAGTCTCATAAGAAACATTTTACAACCTATTCTCTCTGACTACCTGAAGGCATCCTCTGTAAATAAGAAATTTGGCTTCCACAACCTGTTATCTTAATCCAGACATTCCCTTCTATTGATCCTAGGTCTTTAGATAAACTCAACCAATTGTCAACCAGAAAATTTTAAAATCTACCTATAAGCTGCAAGCCCCTGCTTCAAGTTGTAATGCCTTTCTGGACCAAACCAATATATATTTTTTTCTTTTCTTTCTTTTTTTTTTTCTCTTTTTAAAGACAGAGTCTCACTTTGTCACCCAGGCTGGAGTGTGCAGTGGTGCCATCTTGGCTCACTGCAACCTCCGCCTACTGGGTTCAAGTGATTTTTGTGCCTCAGCCCCCCAAGGAGCGAGGATTACAGGCACACACCATTACACCCAGCTAATTTTTTTTTTTTAAAGACGGGGTTTCACCATGTTGGTCAGGCTGGTCTTGAACTCCCGACCTCAGGTGATCCGCCCGCCTTGGCCTCCAAAGTGCTTGGATTACAGGCGTGAGCCACCATGCCTGGCCTAATTTTTTTATTTTT